>JAGVSP010000573.1:0-63227 GCA_022494985.1 Micrasema minimum
TCAAATGAAAACATTTATTTTTTCCAAGTTATCTAATCTTTCAATGTTTATAATAGTAAAGCAAAATAAAATAAAATACCCTATTCCACTTGAACCTCGGCTGCTCTCTTGAATAATATTGTGGGTAAACAAATAATAAATAAAATAATAATAACTAAATGTACAAAGTTCCTTTCTGTATTTTATTTACACGTTGGCAAATTTACTTTGCTAACTTCAAGCTTACCGCTTTAGACGTTAGAAAATAATCTAAATTGGGATGTTTGTATTAAAATTTCCCGGATGTTGTAATGTTTATTGAACTTAATCGTTAATTTCTCTGACATTGTGCCAAAACATACAATTTTGTTTTTCTTACTTGAGTTTAAGTAAATATTAGTTTAATATCTCCAGTTACACTTCCACCAACGTGTATTTTTTATTTATTTATTTTTGAATAACTTGTTAAGCGCCATTTTTATGGAAAATCACCTCAAGGGCACCTTGTTAACATATTTGAAAAACATACATAAAATTAAATTATAATCATAACCACCCCATTTGATTAATCTTTTTAATGACATTACTAAGTGGAATTTCATGATTTAATTATTTTAATGTAATTAAGAAAAGTTGAATAAAACTACTTGGTACATTTCCACTTTTACTTATTCGGCCAGCGCTTTCACCCTGCTACGGGCATCTTCAGACTGGTCCAGTCTGAAGATGCTTTAACAGGGTTAAAACGCTAACTAGCCAAATAAGTAAAAGTGCAAGTGTACCAAGTATTTTATTACTTATATTGACATAATTTTACGGTAGATAAAAAAGGTAACAAAATGCATTTATTTATGTTTGTGTTGAGTTTATACTCGTTCTTCTTGTCTACTTTTTCTATCTTGGATTTTTAAGTGCGATTTTATATTCCTTGTGTAAACTTGCTAAACTTTTAAAGTAATAATAGCTATAAAATAGTTACAAATTAGAGTGGGTAAGATTAATTGTGGTGTATCTCCATGAGAGGTATTTATATTGTTTTACTATAAACAAAGTTTTATAAAATATGCTTAGTGATTAGTTAATAATGCGGTTTTCGTATTTTTACAAGGAGTTTACAAAAAACTTTTGTTAATTTGACTTTCTTTGAACTTTGAACATATTTATAATATACATGGAGTTACAAAACTCGTAGTACAACCCGAAAACTGGTGAATCTATATCATATTTGGAGTCGAATGTGTAATATATGATATTTTAATTTAAGCTTGAAAAACACATTTTTTTTTCTTCAATAAATAAAGCTTTCATAAGTATGGCAGATGCGTTTTTTAATTTTGTTTTTTTTCGTGGATATTATCAATTTGACTAAATAAATTATATTTGATAATAATTTGCAAAAAAACATATAAAAAATAAAATATTTCGTACCTACTCAATTTTCTCGAAAACTATTGGTCAAATAAAAAAAAATCTACAAAATCTACTCCAAATGACGTAGATTTACTAGTTTCCCGCTTGTACATCGACTTTTTTTTACACCTAAGTTTTTTGTGAAAAAAAAAACAATAATAAACGAATCGACTAACGATAAAAGTACTGGTAATGAAAAATGGATAACACCAATAAAACAGAATAATCTGTTATTGATTTCATCTTTTCTTTTTTCAAAACCAATATAATATGTCATTTACGATTCGTTTATTATTCTGGCACAGTTATCTTTTGAGCACATTAATAACAAGTTTTAAACTAAATTTTCTTGAGACGATTATCTTAAATTTGGCATCCCTGTTTCGGATCCAAGCCTAAAAAATGTAAATGTAGGATATGACGTCATATTATTTTTATCAGGATCGTCGGAAAAGTTGGCACCAAGGAACCAACAGCAACGACCTCTAAATCAACCAGACGTACCATCAATTCATCATGCCTAATTATACTCCGTCCTCTGGATATTACCAGCATAATTACGTCTTCTAAACTTTCCATTTTATACTGTTTTTCCATAGCTATAGTTATCAAAAGCATTTGAAATATAAACAAAGAAGTCAGGGTACGAATTAAAGTCATCGGGACAATATTAAAACAATCGTTTTAAGTTCTTATGGGTGCTGGCACTGTTATTTTTGTGCTGAGAAAAGTTACGTAGAAGCACTTTAAATTCAAACAAAGATGCCAAAATACAAATTAAAGTCATCAGAACAATATGCAATCATTTTTTTTTGTTTTCTATTGCATGGATTTTGTACTGGAAAAAAAGTTATATTAGGTAAAAGGGAAGGTGTAACAAATAAGGGCAAATTTGCGTAAAAAAAAATCGTTGTATTGTTCAATTTTATTATCAATATAATATAATATATTTTGCATACTATTTTTACGTCAGTAAACAAGTAACTTTAACATAGTTCAAGCTTAATTTCATTCAATTTTTTATACAAAAACTCAGTTATAGTTTATAGTTAAACCAAAATACTTCAGCTGTATATAAACTTATCGACTAACTAAGCTAAGCTTTTTTATCTACAATAGAACTTTTTTTTTTGTTTTATATTTATTTTCCTAGCAAATTAATTCAGTTTTACCTTTTGATGTGATTATGATTAAAACCTTATTTGAGATAAACTAAAGTACGGTACTAAAGAGGTTTAAGTCAAATGCCTATTAAAATAGTTTTTAAAAAACGGTTTAATTATTGTTTCTGTGAAATGTTTATTTATATCTAATGCATATCCGCTTGACTCGCTTTTCAGCGGCTATTTTGTAAGCTCATTAACACAGAAAGATATTTTAGAAACCTAAGTGTAAAACATTGTTAGAGTTTTATTTTAGGTGGTTGATCTTGATGGATTCTTAGATGAATCATCAACAAATAAAAAAATATTACACGCAATAAGAAAACCTTCATATTTTTGTAGAATTTCCAGTAGCCTGAAAATGATTATGCATTCTTCGCTTTAGAAAATTTGAATCAGATTGTGTTGTACTCTTTTTGGATCAGGAATAGACTGACAACTTCATATTCTTCAAACAATTCCACCCAATTATAAAAAAATTACCGCAAGATATCCCAACAGAGACAGAGAAACTCTGGAAACGAATGTGGGTTATCTAGGCGTTTACAGGGGCTTATGACCTGTCATTGGCTGGGTTAAGTGGCCACTCGACGTACACATTCCCCATTCCGCCCATCATCTGATAAGCATATATGACAAATTTTGGAACTACTATATATTGAACTCCGTCGTTCCGCTTTACAGAATTTTTCTATGCTGGTGTCATCTGTTGAGAAGATTGTAAAGCATTATTTTTTTTGGCAATCATCTTTTATTAGTGTAGATAAGGCTCTACCGAGCTTTATTACTTACTCTAGAAGACGCCTGAAGATGTCTCTCCAATTTTTTGTTTACTTTATATTTTTAACCAGTAAATCTTTTTAACAACATTTTTGACCCCAAAAAAAAATGCTTTACAATCTTCTCAACAGATGACACCAGCATAGAAAAAATCTGTAAAGCGGAACGACGAAGACGAGCTCAATATATAGTAGTTCCAAAATGTGTTATATATGGTTATCAGATGATGGGCGGAATGGGGAATGTTGTAGTACGTCAAGTGACCACTTAACCCAGCCAATGACAGGTCATAAGCCCTGTAAACGCCTAGATAACCCACATTCGTTTCCAGAGTTACTCTGGTTCTGTTGGGATATCAAAAATATCTGAAAAATAAGTAGTTATAGTACTGCATGCAAACTTTCTATGAAAAAAGGCGCTAAAAATACCACCAGGCGTCGAAACTAACTTTGAGTTTTCATCTGTTCCCGCGCGCCCGAAATAGCTGTATGGCCGTGAAAACTCTGAAGTTATCAATATGTCTAACGTCACGGAGTGCGCGCGTTCAGATTATCATCAAATTAAATAAAAAAGCGGAGAGAATGGACGGGAGAAGAGAGAAGACGTTCCCCTTCCACATGTCTGTGTATAGACGGTACAACAGCATCACAGCGCAGCGCCCACATTTCCAAGCGGCTGTGCCAAATTGGCGGGAATCCATTTAAGGTTCCCATCTCGAGTTGCCCGCCAGACGCCATTTTACATTTTGCGGACCGCCAGAGAGCTGGACGGTCTGCGGAAACGTGGTCTGATCGATGATCTGTAATCAATTATTATAAATCAAGATTAAATCAACATTTTACTATTAATAAAACTGAACTATAATAATCGATGTACCGTATATCTATCGACGCCGACGCCGGCGATCCCTACCTACGTCATGCGTCGATGGGCGTTAGTACCTAATAAAAAATATGATAACAGTAGGTATTCTATCTACAAAAAGCTTTCCGTACTTCTTTTAGTACCTAATACTTAATTTTATTTTATTTTATTCAAATAGACGGCACTTAGTACCTTGTAGGTACATGTTATATTTATTTTTTAACAAAAATTTTAAAAATCATGCAAATCAAATTACATAATAAATATTTAATATTGAAATACAGGAATACAGTAGATAAAATTAAAAATATTTAAAAGAAAACAAAGATCAATAGTTAATAATATTAAAACATTAATATTATACAAATTTAGCAATTAAATTTCAATAATAAATATTTAAAATACGCCATAGGTAAAATATGCAAGAAATTATACAATTATATGGGATAGCAATTACAATAAAATTATAAATATTAAAACACTAAAATTTCATATCAATCAATAATTTATTTTTTCCGTGATGGTGTATAAAAAAATATTAATAAATCATGATACTTTTAAAAAAAATCATCAGTCAAGCTGAGAGAAGATGATTCATTTAAATACTATTAAACCATGAATAATAAAGGAGTGAGTTGATACATACTTCGAGCCACCTTCATACAAAAAAAAAAGCAGATCATAAAAATAGGTCTTTCCTAATAGGAAAAATTTAAATATTCTACTACCTAACAAATGATTAGATAAGTAAACCAAATTGTAAACTTTTCTTGTAAAACCATTCAACTTAATCAAATAAATAATCATGATCGTTGTTTTCATCAATGTTATTAGACTGACAGATTGAAATCTAATTTTACTGGCATCTCTATCTCAACTAATCTGCACAGTTAGTAAATTTCAATTATAACAAATTATTATGGTAGATAAATCGATCATACGCTCAGCAGACTTTGGCAAAAACTCAGGACACAACTCAATAATCAACAGAAATATATATTTTGGCAAGTTAACACCATTCATAACATGTATTATGCCTACATTATATACAGAATTAAGATACGCTATAGGTATGAGAATTGTATACCAATCAATTGACATAAGAGATTTTTGACTCCTAACGTTATGCCAAAAATCTAAAAATTGGCTATGGTGACAGATCTACTAGAAGATACTACAAGCATTAAAAATATTTTTTAAGCTGCCATGTCATTGAAATACATTTTTAATTATATTTTTCCACTTTCTACTAACGAGAATTCATATTCAAACATTAAAAAATCAGTGAAAACAGTCAAACATAATTATTTCAAAGAATTGGGAGTGCGGCTTGGAGTAGCGGGCACCACATTCAACAGTATGAAAGCTGTCTGGAGATCGGATGTTTACTCGGTTAAAACAAAATTCCACCTTTATAACTCCTGCATCATCACCCTATTCTCCTCTATGGCTGCGAATCGTGGCACCTAACCAGGGCCCAAGATAGCAGACTTCAGAGTTTTTAAAATAGGTGTCTTAGAAGAATTTTAGGTGTGCGGTGGTTTGACTTTGTAAGGAACACAGAGGTGAGGCAACGGACACAGTAACCCTTGGTATCTACTGTCATCCGGCGAAGGCGTTTCGGCTGGCTAGGCCATATACTACGTATGCCTCCCGAAAGCCTTAACCATGCTTGCCTGTTTTACAAGGCATCAGGTTTTCGTCGTCCTGGTCGTCCACTGTTGACAATTCGTCGGCAGTTTGCGTCAGAGCTGCGGGACGTGGACTTGACTTGGGAGGATGCACGGGAGCTGGCGGCCGATCGCTTGGCCTGGAGGCAGTTTGTGGATTCCACATGCTCCACATAGGGAGCGGATATGGTATAATGATGATGATGATAAAATAGTGTATACCTATAAAACAAAACAAAATTGTATATTTATTTATTTATTTACTTTCATTGACGCCCATAGGGCTTTTACATTGTACATACTGTATATAAGAAAAAGTTACACATTTAACATAATAAACATTTTTTTTTTTTTAATAAAAATTACAAAATAATAATAAAAATTTTAAAAAAAGAAAGTTACATAGTTAACAAAATACAATATTAAGACAAAATACATACATTGTATTGTATACTCATAATAAATATATTTCAAAATTGTTATTATGAATTGTTGGTAGGTAGGTTCCTACTACTTAATTTCTAACATTGATTAATAAAAACAAATCTGAGATATTGTCGCCGAAATATCACCACGAATATTTTAGTAGATGACACTTTCTGCGGTTTTCTTGCAATAAAATATGAGTTTGCCGGGTATGCAAATAATGCAGTTTCACTGCACCGGGCGGATATTTCCGTTCAGGGATGGGAGAACCGCTGCAGTTCTATATTTAGTGGTCAACACATTGTGACCCGGTTCTGTCCGCTCCCGTTGCTCCTAACAAATTAATATCGACCAGATGCGTGTTTGTATCGTCTTATTTTTTAAATAATTTATTTATCTTTTTTAACAAATACAATATCAAAAAAATAAGACGATGCAAACAAGCATCTGATCGTTATCTAAAATGTGTAAAAAAACATTGTTCTAATGTCAAATTCCAGGGAGAAAATCTAGGAATACGTTTGTATGGGAAAGCGGCCGCGAGTCACGTGGTGGAGTATGCTCTTAAGTTTAAAGCACTTATAAAATTTTGCAAATGAAAATAAAATGTTCTGAGACAGGATTTAAATTTTCTGGTACTAGAGCCACTACTTCATCATCCCTGGGATACCAGTTTGATTATGAAACTTTTTATAAAAGATTTTTTAAGTTTAAAGTTTTTTTTTTAATAAAATGTAAACAGACAGGAAAATCTTGTATGTACGCCAACAGTATTCAAAAATTTTCTTTGCTATTGTAAAGTCAGTTTCTTGTGCAGTTTGTAAACTGTCTTGTATAAAACGAAAACTATATTTATGGAATATTGAATTGTAGGCGTGACTTTTGACTGACCTGACAACTTACAATGAAAGCCCCACCCTTTCCCTAGACTGCTTTAAAGACTATTGAGTCTTTTTTCAGTCCAGCCAACTCTACCGATTTTTTCAACAAGCTAAACCGCGATAAAAATACGGATAAAAATACGGATGAATTTACGATTATGTACGCGAACAAATGCTTTCATTGAACAAATGCTATAATAATTGTCATTGTTTCCATCACCCAAACCAACCAGAGTCGGCCCAAATTAACAGTGGTAGGGATGTTAGTTTCTACCCCGATCATTATTTATTAGTAATTACAACCACCCGTGTGGAGACCGGTATCCCGCCTCGCCAGGCCCCCCATCCCAGACATCCACCCGTGCAACCGCGGTCAGGGTCTCAATGGAGGGGGTTAAGGGAAAAGAGAGGAGGGGACAGAACGCATGTGTGCATCTCACACTATCATCCTATCATCCTATCTGGCAGACACTATTTCATACGTCCCCTGCCGTACCTTATCACAATACCTATCCAAAGACCATCCTATCCTTACATTACACCTGACAACTAATGTTTTTCATGTAAACGTTAAAATTGATATTGATATACCATATACCTACTGAATGCTTTTAAAAACGTAAAAAACAAATAACACACATTACGCTATTAGCCGTATTAACAATTTCCTGTGTGCAAACATACGATAATAAAATTACGATCGCCCTTAAAAAATATATATATTTAGGTTGTCTTTGGACATTCTGTACAGTTTTCTGAACAATAAACTGTACAGTTCTCGGTCCCTTATAAAGTTCACATAAGAGTACAAATAGTGTAAGGTGCATTTTACTCGAGTGAGTTGTAAAATTTTAGTTAGCGATTAATTCGTATTTGGCCGATTTTACCTACACTAGGTATACTGCGATAGAAAAATATTTACTCCCCAAGAAAAAAACCCGAAAAAAAAATTGGTAGGTATTATTCGCCGAAAATTACATGTCACGCATATCAAATTTCTTATTATTGCTTAATAATATATATAAATTAACTTCTATTGTACCCTTTGTAAAAAATTGTACTTTGTACCATCCATCCTCGTGATTTATAATAGATCGTCTTAGCCTCATCCAGCCTAATCTTCCAAGAGAATACACAGTATTTTACTTTACTTTACTTTACAGTACTTTACTGAAATTCAACTTAACAACAGCATTATTGGATGCTTATTCTATTGTTTTATTTTCATGCACTTACAAAATAATCGTAAATTTCGACCTCAGACATTATGTGCAGTATTGTGCCAACCCAAATTATTGTTGGTTCTGAGAATTAATCTGAAATACATAGATTTATTGATTTGGATTAAAAAATAAAGAAGACTCATCGGAAAACTAAATAATTCATTTGAGAAATTTTATTTTGTCGCTAGTGTGAGAAGTGGTGCTTAGAAAAAAGTACACAAAAATGTATTACACGAGCTTTTTTGGTTCTTAAAATCTCTAGTTGCAGTAAAAACAGTCGTTTTAAAAAAAGATTTCTCTCAATTTATTTTAAAGTATAACTGAAAAACCGTTTACATCAATTTTTTTTCAAGAATGTTTGGAACAATTTTTTCAACAATAGTTTGAAACACTTTTTTTCTGATTTATAACTAGAGTAAATACAAAATTAGTAAAATGAATAATATTGCTATTTCTTTATAATATTCTTACAGCATGTTTATTCAAATTGATTATTTATATATTTTTTAATGTAACATAGTTTTGAAAGGTTTTAAATACACATAAACAAGCTGTAATACTTGTATTTTTATAGTAAGCCTAGAGATCTGTTTACACAAATTAATGCTACAATAAATATTTATGTAATATATTAGCTGTAAGAATTTTATATTTTTTTAGCTAAATAAAAATGTACAAACAAAAAAACAAACAAACAAATTTGGGTAATATTTTTCTACATTTTCTTTCTATGTGTCCAGCCCCCACTCAACATGGTAACTGGCGTGGCTTGACTCTAAATATAATTATTATGATACATGGATGAATGTGACGAATCAGATTCACCCACGATTACACCCCAACACCAAGAGACTTACCATCTCTCTGCATCATTCTGTTTTCACAATTTTCCAATTAAATATTCTAGAATAAGACATTTTCCTTTTCCAAGTCATAATAAACATATGACACAGCAGCGTTGGCGGTGCACGTCATTTTCTCAAAATGTTTTTGATAAGTTTATTTCAGATTCTTATTCAGATATATTTATAATGTAAATACATTCGTTTTATATAAAATAAAGTAGAGTTTATTTTGCTTTATCCCGATTTTGAAAATTAACTTCATGAATAAATGCTTTAATCAAAACAAAACAGTTGACTTTTAGTATCAAACATAATTTTTGTGAACGTTTACAAAACAAACAGTTTGCTTTTTTGGATATCTACAAAAGTGTAAAAACGAATAAAGAATAAAGATTCGCGTACTGAAGTCAAATATAGTAAAAAAAAATAACGATCCTTTTGTTAATTATAATGTATTATTATTATTTAATATTAGGCGAGCAGCTTAAAGCTGATATGCCTAAATCGGACAGTTAGTTAGGTTTAAACTTGTTCAGTCCATTCTTAAACCCGTTCACACTATTCGCAATGACCAGCTCCTGCGGTAGCCCGTTTCAGCTATCTACCACCCTGTTGCTCAGGAAATGTTTTCTTGGGTTCTGATTAAACGGGTATTGTATACAGTTAATATTTTATGTAAATAACTCGGTATGTGTTTGTTTTATATACCTAGTACATAATTATTTGTCATGCTCTTCTTTAAAAAAAATGTCTCCTTTTATACCTACAACTACTTTCCGTTATCTGCACCAAATGGTGCATAGTGCACCTCATTGGTATACCAAGTACAGTGTACTTCTACATGTTTTACATGTACCTACCGTAAAATTGTTACAAAAACCAATATTATGCACTTCAAACAAAATCTATTAACATAAAAAATCTTTGATAAAAAATATCTTCAAAGCGGTTTTTCGTCAAAAGACAAATATAAGGATTTAATAACAAAAGCGGGCTGGTACTTAAATTGTAATACCTTCAAAAAGATCATTTATGTCCGATGCACCTGATTTTTTAATCCAAAAACGCACAGATATGAAGCGGTTATCATTTGAGACTAAACTTTAGTGACATGTTTACTAATAAATAATTGCATGTTTACACATCTCAGTAGTGGATCTAGCAACCACCTGTCAAGGGGTCTTATCACCTGGGACCCGTCCACATTTAGCCAGAGTGGGCGGCGGGGGGGGGGGGGGGCGTCCGGCGTCCCAACGCTGTACCAGGAGCGCCGCGACGCCCTCAGTCAGTAGCGTCAGCGGTCCAAAGCGAGCAGATCGTACCCTGCCTGCTCTCGAACAATTTCGACCTTAAACATTTTCTAGTTTATTTATTTTTGGTAAGCATTCACATATTTTCAAGAATTACTCCGCAGTTTATACTTTGTGAAAATAGTGTTGATCATATTACTGTGCTACGTGACCAATGTGATATTAGTGAATCAACCTCTTTTTAAATCTACATTACAAGCATTGAGTTTAAAGAAAAAACGCTCAAATCACGTTCATTTTATGGTAAAATTGTGCACAAAATTTATTCATTTAAACTTTTTAAACAGTGATAAATTTCTTCAAGTCACATATAGGTATGAACTTAAAAAGCTTCACGTATTCACATATCTCGAAGTGTTTTTATCATTGAAACCACCTGTTGTAGGAGCCGAAACGTCTTACTGTGAAAAAAGCGTATTTTCAATATTTCCAAAACTTTAAAAAAAAAAACCTGTTTCTTTTCTTTTTTATTATTCTCCAGGGAGTTTTATTATTTTCAAGATGTTACTGGTAACGAAATGGCTGTAGGTATTCGTAACTTGCTCCTAGTGTGATATTTTAAGGCTGGATGGAAATAGCTTGAGTGACCTAATCGATTATCTAATCCCAAGATCCAGTTTTAGTCACGCGACATACTATTAAATTAATTAACAAACTGTCGCGATGGCGGGACCAGAGATAATTATATTTAAGAAATTAAATTAAGTACGATTTTGCCAATAAGTTAATTTTGCCATGCAATATTAAAATAGACAATGGTTAACTTTAAACCTCAATAATTAACGTTAAACCTCGAACCTAACTGTTTTTTTATTATTTTGTTTTATTTAACTACTTTTTAAATTTTTACTTACACCTACAATTTTTTCGTTTAAGTTAAGTATTCGTTGTACAAATCCCTTTTATTTAGTTGACCTATTTTTACATTAGTTAATATTAAGTAATCCCTTTTTGTAGTTTTCAAAATAGGCTTTTCTTTTTCATTTATATTATTATCTTCAATATTTTACGCTGACATAAATAATTCATACTAATTTATTAAACCCATAACATGAAAACCGATTAATCAACAAACGATTTTTCAACAAAAGAAAGGATTAATTGCATCTTAAGAGATGCTAGCATCTAAGACTTAGTATCAATAAATTTAATTTCAGGATATTATTGATATCCCAACAGAGACAGACAAACTCTGGAAACGAAATGTGGGTTATCTAGGCGTTTACAGGGTTTATGACCTGTCATTGTCATTTCAATATATAGTAGTTCCAAAAACTTGTCATATATGGTTATCAGATGATGGGCGAAATGGGGAATGTTGTAGTACGTCAAGTGGCCACTTAACCCAGCCAATGACAGGTCATAAGCCCTGTAAACGCCTAGATAGCCACATTTCGTTTCCAGAGTTTCTTTGTCTCTGTTGGGATATAATAATATCTGATATCCGATGGGTTAGCCAGTAATTTTGTCTACAAGTATTTGTATTAATTTCAAAAATGTTTTTTAAATTTCAGGATTTTATTTATTCATTTCTCCATTTTTAAGCAAACTGTTGAAATAAGAAATTCAGACATTAAGTTTATCGTCCTACTGTTTTTTTCTAAATAACGATTTGTTTGATTACTTAAATCAAATTATTTTGCAGTCTACTTTTAAGTCATTTTTGCATCGTCCATTTGGCCGCATAACTTCGTGCATTTCACCCCGATTTTCCCGCGCCCATTTCCCGCGCTCTGTTCGGCCCCAGTAGTCTATGACACAATACAGTTTGAATTTGATACTCTCGGTTAGCGCGGGATATTTTCTGACTGCCTACAAGCTCTATTTCTGGAGACGCTTCTCACGCCCGGGACCAAAAATGCGCGCGCAACCATTATGCCTCGCCCCCCGCATTTCATTCGCCGAAAACATAACCAGACCCCGGCTAAATTTAACTTTGATTGCAGATTTTGAAACAAAAAACACACTGGTTCAATAATTCGATACAACAAATGCAGCCATTTCCCATTATGGCGCGTCAAAATACCGAAACACTCAGCTTTGATCATATTCTAAATTCGAACATTTTGTTACGAAAAATCGTAAAAATTATGACGAAAAGCTTCGAACGAATATTTCAAACTTTTCGCTAGTATAACAGGAATTTTTCGCAGACTAATTACATTATTTTGTATGATACGTTATTAACTTCACTGAAATTTAAATATTTGCTTTTAAAACTAAAGTTATTAATTTTATTTTAAGTTTATAACATGTTCTTTGAGTATTTAGCAACAAAAAAAAAACCTGTAATCCGTTGTTTATGCTGTTGGCAACACCTGATTTGTGTGGTGACTAGAAAACTAATTTTAGCGTTTGTAATTTATGACTGTAAACTCACCTTCCGAGTTCAGGGACAAAATTCATAAAACGTTGCCAAAGAATCCAACGATCCAGGACGTTTTTTTTAAGCGTATAGAGATAATGTTGTCACAAAAAAAATTGCTAAAGAATATTTATTTAGTCAAACATTGAGTCGAAACTTTATCATAATCGTACTTTATTATAAAAAGTAACTTTAAAATCGCGTTTTAAAATAATAATGATAGCAACGGAAACTTCTATATTATTGTACACACTACTTTCAGTCACTTCATGAAAGCTCCTGAAAAATGTGTGAATCCATTTAGCCACAAGTTTACGAATATTGTTTTTATTTTATAATTTATCAAATAAAAGCATTCAATTGTAAACTGAAATAGAATTAAAAGCTATTTAGTTGCTGATAAGTAGGTAGGTACTAGGTACTGAAATTTTTTTTTTAGTAATGTCAACTATAAATTTGTAGTTTTTTTGTAGGGAAATTTTTTTTTTTTTTTAAGAAAAAAGGTCTAAAAAAATTCATCTGGCATTGGAAATAATGTTTTTATTTTAATTTAAGAAAATATTCTACTGCACCGTCAAATTTTCCATGTCAAATTGATATTTAATTTGTTCAAACATTGCATCCATTTAACTTAATAATTATTTCCATCTTATTTTTTTAAAACAAACGTTAATATTTCAAGTTTTCTCACACAAAATATTAGTATTGCATAATTTAAGAAACACGATACTCGAAAAACTAAATATAAATTTGAGTGTTAAAAAATAATGTGTTCGTAGGAGTGCGAATATTATTGAAACTGTCGACATAATTATTTGTCCTCGGCAAGCTGCCAAGGAAATAGTTTTCTATTGCTTAATCCAAAATGCTTTTAATAAACACTTTCTCATTGTACAAATACAAAGAGAAACAATGCAACAACGAAACATAGTACAATATGATATTTTCGCTATGTTCAATAGATTTCAGGATTAAAAAAGAAAACTGAAAACCAATATTCTGTTTTTCTCTTCAATTATACATAAAAAAACTTCGCTCGTAGTAATAGGGTTTTTCCCGATAACATGAATATCCTTGAAAACGCTATAAATATTTCAAGTATATTTTTACAATTCCAACGATATAAAACACAATTATCAAAAATTTTGTTTTCATTTATAAATTTATGTTTTAAAAACACGAAATTACGAGTGACTTTTAACGCCCGTTATTGGCTAATGACGTCATACCCGTCCACCGTGGAGCGTGAAATTCATCATTCCGTAGTGAGCGCCTATATTGCTGTGACGTCACACCGCATGCGCGCAAATGGAGGATTTTGCGAGCGATTTGAAAAAGCGCTATTTCAAACCGCGCTAAAAAATTCATGACATCGTAAAAAAAAAAAAAAAATTCCCTTGATATTGTAATTTTTCAATAATTTCTTTGAAATAAAAAATAAAAAATCGGGAAGAACCCAATTAGATAAACAACCGTGATTCTTATTTACTATCTAAAAATTGTATTTATATTAAAGCTTATTTCCGAAAAAAAATTGTGATTTTAAAAATACTTAAAATTATTCCAACTCTATAACTCAATTGTTAACTAATAATAATAATAATAATCAATTAAGCCAATTTATAAAGCGCCGTTTTAATGACATATCATCTCAAGAGCACTTTACAATTTAGGTCTAATAGGATTATACAAAAAAAGAAGAAGAAGGGTGAAGAATGAACAATAATACGGATCCTAATTCATTCATTCATTTCATTATACCATATCCGCTCCCCATGTGGAGCATATGGAATCCACAAACTGCCTCCAGGCCAAGCGATCGGCCGCCAGCTCCCGTGCATCCTCCCAAGTCAGGTCCACGTCCCGCAGCTCTGACGCAAACTGCCGACGAATTGTCAACAGTGGACGACCAGGCACAAATCGTGGCACCTAACAGGGCCCAAGACAGCAGACTTCTGAGTTTTGAGAATAGGTGTCTTAGAAGAATTTTAGGTGTGCGGTGGTTTAACTTTGTAAGGAACACAGAGGTGAGGCGACGGACACAGCAACCCTAGGCCATGTACTACGTATGCCCCTCGAGAGCCTTAACCATGCTTGCCTATTTTACAAGGCATCAGGTTCTCGACGGATCCTAAAGCTATACAATAATATTATAAAATCCAGGATTGCTACTTGTTAATATCTACGAGTACCTACGTTTCACTTAGGGGAGTGAGAGAGAGTGTCGTGCTTAATTCATCTCAAAAATCTAAACATTTACATTCTCGAAATGCATTTTGATGAATTTCGAAAAAAAAATGTTCACAACAAAAAGTTTACAAGTTTTCTTTTTCTGTGTTTATTACCTTTAAGTATATTTTCACAAAGTATAAATTTGTCTAGTGTCACTATTCTCATCAAAATAATTTCCAATTAAATATCGTGTGACGTCATCTGTCATTGTGTTTATTTTTGTTCCAGCGAACGAACAGGTACATAACCTAGCAAAATGTTTAAAAATCACTTGGATATGATTGGCAGAAACGAGCCGGTGTCGAAGAAAGCCAAGTTCTGGCAGTCCTACGTCAGATCCTTGAAGGGTGAGTATTTCTATTATTATTGGTGTGGTCAGTGCTAAGCAAACTACTGACGTCACTGCGACATGTGTACAACCACGTTTCCATTCGTCATATCCAGATATTCCATCATACATAATATTCATCATAACATCATAAAATTGGCAGTGCACAACGGAGTTCTGGTACCAACCCTTATGTATGGTAGTGAAGCGTAGTGTTGGAAAAAGAAGGATGAAAGTAGACTGAATGCTGTTGAAATGCGATCTATGTGTGGTAAGACTATGTATGATAGGTGTACAAATGTCGAAATTAGAGCAGAGTGCAATGCTGAGATAAGCATTATCGACAAAATTATGAGAGGGCTTTTACGATAGTTTGGTCATGTGGAGCGAATGAGTGATGAAAGAACGGCTAAAAGAAGTTTAAATGCAAGTGTGCCTGGATGTAAAAGCCGCGGAAGGCCGAGAAAGACATGGCATGACCAAGTACGTCAAGTACTTGAAAGTGGACATGTGAAAAGTCGGAATAACCGGCGTATGTGCATGAGAAGATGTATGAATGTAGAGGAAGTAAAGGAAGTCTGTCAGGACAGAGTGGTATGACGTTCTATCCTCTCTGCCTACGCCTACGGGGAAATGGCGTGATGGTTAGTTAGTTAGTTAGTTATAATATTCTAAGAGTATAGAACCTAACATTTTTGTTTTGAAATTCGAAGTCGTAACAGTTGACTGACATATTTTCGCATAATATTCATTAAATCTATCTGTAATACCTAAAATTATTTTAGCTATAATATTAAGAAGGATATTGCAAATCCAAATTTTAACTTCTTATCGAATCTCCAAAATAATTAGAAACTCATTTTGATTCTCTTTTCTTGCATTCAAATCATTTATCTATTGTAAACCATTCGAAGGTGTTAATTTATAGCAGTTGTATTTAACTCAAGCGTATGAGAATAAGTTTATTGTCTTAAGCTACCAATCTCTGTTATCTAATTCTAAATTGCGTTGCAGGTCTATTGGAGAGGGTTTATTTTTTTTTGTTTTTTTTTTGTTTAGGACCCGCTTCGAAAAGCGGGCGACAGATAAAACTAAACAAAATTGGAATGCACTCTCAATAATTTTGACTGGTCAATAAAATGTTGGTTAGTTTCTTATAAGTTGATAGACAGACAGCGTTTGTGTGGTCATTGTTACGTGGGCTTTCGTTGATTATTCAGTAGAGGTGATTGGTTGTTTAGCTTAGTGGAACGAACAATTATATTTTCAGATGATTCGATGAATGTAACTATGATTGTGATTGTCTTTATATTTCGCTTGATGTGTTGAATACAAGTAAAGTAAAAGTGTATATTGCAGGATCTGAGGACATCCGCGCCGAGGACCACATGCGCACAAGGCGCAGCGTGTTCCCCGAGCTGGCCACCTCCTGGCCATACAACAAGTCTATCTACGACGACCCGATCCACGCGGCGGACCGCATCACTGTCCCCGGCTACCGCTACCTGCCGATCCACAGGGAGACCTACGGCTACTCGCCCAGGCCCATCTACTCGCACAATTACCCGTCCTCTCTGGACCGGTACAGACCAAGTACGTACCGCCCGGCGGCGAGGTATTAATCGCCGATCCAACTCACGCTGGTAGATAATTACTTTCGGTTCTGGAGTGATCACCCCAGAACCGGCAGTAAATATCTACGCACGCTCCGGATACCACCGTGATGCGACCTCTAATCATATTCTATTTTTGCTACCCAATCCCCAGATCTGTCAAGTAGATTCATGTTGAAATTTAGCGAACGTACTTTTAAGTAGATGTAAAGTTATATCAATTGCATTTCCGTCACTAAGCTATCTGCTTACCGGCGGCTACAATTTATTCTACCTTGTTCTGCATAGTTTTTTTACGTGTTTAATCAGCAGTTTTCCTCGCGCTTTTTTTACTATGTTTTTGAGATTTAGGTTCTGTTAGTGATTTTTTTTAAATTTCGCAATGTTTTTGTAGCGATAAATTCATACGATTATTCTAAGACTGTTTTGATTATCTAGTTAAGAACTGATAGCTGGCGGAACATACGGTTAAGTCGCATCACGGTTGTACTATGGAGCAAGCATAAGATCAGAAGGATCGCTGGGATTGACACTAACATCATCGAGCATTGTAAATATAAAATAACCCTCATCATTTATTCTTAAGTCAAGTAATCAGTAGATTGCAGCGTGTCTCGGTGATAATCATGGGAGAGGATATTGTCAGTGGGGCAGAAAGAACAATGGTCTCGATAGGAAGAGAAGTAGCAAACTATTTCTTATCCTTACTGAGATTGTCTTCTTCTCACCGATTGCTACTAAACTTCGAGTAACAACGATCCGCCGACAGAGCGGGATAACTCTCCCCAGCGATCGGCAATGTCTGATGGAAATATTCTGAATGTTTCAGCGTAATAACAGCCGTGCTTTCTCCGTCCACTCCGCGGGTCTAAGTGGGTAACCATACAGCTTACACCGGACCTCCATAGAAACTCACAACCAACTTTATGGTTTCCAAATACTATACTCCACAAACAGACATGATAAGATTTATATGAGACCGTGATATTTGACTTTGCTACTTACCTACTGTCAATCGTTCCGCACTTGTGTCATGATGAAAAGTCTATTGGTCCCTTGTACCTGGTATAAGGTACACGACACAAGCAGCTCGGGCTAGCTTTCAATGGATTGTATTGTGTAATGTATAAATTAGCTGCGTTTTAATTTTGATCGACTGTTGTACTGTCGCTGCAAACTTTGTATATAATTTTAATTTTATTTACATTTTTATGTATCGCTGTCGAAGGAGTTGTATATGATTAAGAAAATTGTCAATATGATATGAAACTTTTTGGTAAATAAAAGCATATGGGACGGAAAGTAAATGTGAACATCAGTCCCTGCCAAAGGTTCGAAGTTGTCCGTTCTGCTTCGCCTCTAACTGCATCATCTCTCTTAGTACTTATTACTTTGCCGATCCTAGCTCTCTCGGGTGTGCTCCTTCAAGCGTTTGTCAGGGAATGATTCTTGTCTTTGACGATTGTCTTAACCGCTCCCGTAGCTTGCCCTCTTCCCCACACCTCACCATCATCAGCCATTTATAATCGCCATTTACCCAAAATAATATTTCTAAAACATTAAAGTTTCGAGGTCTGAAAGTAAGCGTTGTAGGAAGCACTTTGCCGGAGCCGTTGGAAGTTGGAGGTAAGAATGCAGGTTAAGTCTTGGTAACGCTTCTTGTCCCGTCTCTCGCTTCACTAACTCGCGCATGACGAGCAGAGCCACCCACAGCGAGCATGAGGGACTTCCGTCTCGTGTGACCACCACACATTTATCTACATCATTACTCGGTACATTCACCATTCTCCATCGAGGAGAAACCATCAACACGTTTGTAAATATTATATATATAAACCCATTTGCTGTGGAAATTGAACGTAACAAATCATAAATCACCCTACTAAACTTCTATATTAACCCGTAGTATCATATTTTCTGATCGATCCTATTTGATTTGTTGTCATTAACATCGATAAAATAATGTAATAATGTTCTTCATTCGGACATCTTATTCCGAAATATAGTACATAAAACTGTACCAAATTTTTCCTTAAATTCGCTCAATGTTCATGTTGAGTGCAATATAAAGGAAAAACGTTATCAAATAATTTTTCTATGATTCCTCTACCTTATTTACTTCGCTCAGTTTGCGCAAATCTTGAAAAAACTTTTACTGTAAGATTTTACTTTATTATTGTTCAGTAATTTTTAACAGTGAATTCCATTAATTATTTGAGACAACGAGTGAAGCTGAACTGTTTTTTATTCCATTTTGCAGCCAAATATGGCAGAGTGACAACATCCTTCATTATGAGCATTTATGTACAGCTCACAATACTTTTGTGTTTTATGTTTTGGTAAATGTAGATTTCAAATGTTTTGAAACGGTTTTTTTTCTGTTAATGAGTAAATTGAACACATATTAAAAATATGTTGCAATCTAATAAAACACGTTTTAAACACTTGAATTCTTCATGACTTTTCTATAATATTGTTTGATGTTTAATATTATTTTTATAAAGATACGTTTTCCTCTTTTGAATTCGAATACGAAAATTAAGAAATTATCTGACGGTGTCAAAAGGAGCTTAAAAACTAAATGAGATACTTTGAAGAAAACACCATTATTATCATTATCTGTATTAAAACTGTAATGCGCATGTCATGTAATTCATGAATGTTTTTTTATATAATATTATATAGTACGATATTTACCCCTTTTACACACAAGAAAATCAATGTGCAGCATGTGTGCAAATTTTTCTAACTCAACATTAGAATGAGTTGGGAAAAAATTGACAATATATTTATTCTTTACTGAAAGCAGCAATTTTTCCAAACAACTCACAATTTGAAAGCTAGCCCCATCTGCATAATACAAATGCAACGTAGTACGTATTTATTATTAATTAAAACCGAAACCAATTACCAATAATTTAATACAATGAAGATATTAATATAACCTATACACAGAAAAAATAACTCTACTGCAGAAGCACAGTTTCTTTCATTATCTGTTGGACATATTTTAATAAAACGAATTACTTATAAAATTAATAATAATTTTAAAATGGTTATTATTTTCAGCTTACAGCGTTATTTTTTGAGTAACGTTCAAAAACTTCCTAAAACCTTTCATTTATCAAAATATTTGATATTTTCTTAGATAATAATATTCATCTAACTTGATCTCATTGTAAGTGTTTTCAATGAATTAAAATTTCAAATAAAACCGTTAAACCATTCCTTGTATAACTGACAAAGTTTATATATACACCTTCACTATTTTTTTGTGTTATTTTATCAATGAATTTGATTCCCTTTAGCAACGATTAATTTGCAAAGAATTTACCACTTGCACTTCGATTCACTTGTGAAATATACATTTCATAGCTCGTAATTATTACCTTATTAAAGCACCATCGCATGCTACATTTTGATTTAATATAATAGGAATGTGCCCTTTATTAATTCATAGAGACGTATAATACCTTTTATTATAATTTAGATATACTTACATGGGAAGTGCATTTTACTTATCAAAGTTTCTAAGCTCTTTTGACTACGTTTTCGGCGTCGCGTCGGTCCCTACGTTGACTCAAACATTTAACAAAATAACGTTTTTTATTGACTTTTTTAAAACTCGTATTTAAAAAAGTCGTAAGACTTCCGGTTCCCACTTTTGAAAAAATCTATAAATAGCTGTCAAATAAAGCGGATGTTCTAGTTGACGTAGAGGCTGTAGGTACAGAGACCGTTCGTCTTATCCCGAATGAAATTGACCCCCCACCCCTAACTGAAGCATTTTCGGTTCTCTGAAATTAAGTTTTTTCTATGTAAAGTGTAACATTTTGAAATAATTTTTTTTTATTATTGTTCAGCGAGACATTCTTCTAATTGAAATTTTATCAAACAATCCACTTAATGTAAGTACGTTGGACTTAATTAAATAATTAATAAGGCAAAAATAAATCATATTACTACTTTCCCTTATCCGCACCCAATAGTGCATAGGGCACTGCATCGGTACCCCAAGTGAAGTCCATCATGATAATTTTATTACATGAAGGTAAATAATAAGTCTTACGCTTCGACTAATAAGAAAATCACACGTAAATAAATATTTCATGAATCGAACCCGCGACCTCATGCACGGTATCCAGACGCGCTGCCACTATGCTACGAGGCAGACAAACACACTATTTATATTGAGATTGACAGTATTTTAATACACTGGAAATGCTTCCATTATGGGTGGTAGGGATTTAGCAGTTTCTCATTATTGTAGCTTAGGGCTAATGAGTTGTATTTCCTCCAGTCTACCACACTCCCCGTCGCGTGGTGGACCGATACGACGCCCAAAAGGCCTGGCAAAACCACCTCGACCGCCTTGCTGAGATTGACCGCCTGTACCCTTCAAGATACGGGCTGTACCTCCGTGACCGTGCCAGCCCCATCCTCGCCCGCGACGGCAGCCTTAAGGGATTAGAATACGAGCCGGAGAACAAACCACACTTCTTCGGTGGTAAGTTATACCACTAAGCCACCCCTTGTTTGTGATGTCAAATGTCGAACGTCATTTGCCGATTGCCGATTGGCGATTGTCGATTGTCAATTGTCGATTGCCGACCCCCCTGTGACGTCAAACCATCATGTACAATGATATTATTCCGCTTAAGTGACTGTTAACGTGTTAATACCCCATTGACTGTTTGTTTTCCAAATCAGTGAACGAAGTGAAAGAATAAATATTCAATTGTACATTTTTAAGTTAATTTTACAATTTCACTGGAAAAATTAATAGTTATTACTTGATATGTACAGTGAAATATCTATTTGTTATTAAATAAATACATATTTTCTTCAAATGTTCTGTTTATTACTATGTTTAACAATTAATGTGCCCCCGTTATACAATCAAATGTAGTTTAGGTATGTGGTATGTACATTTACGTCTACGTGGCAAAAAGGATTGAAATGTAATATTTAACCTTGCATAAATCGTAGTAAAAAATATTTTTGCCCAATGGTGCATTGGCTTAGTTTAGATCGTGCAGTAGTAAAACATGAAGGCTATATGTATCACATAAAAATAGTATCACATATGAGATATTTTTAAGAGCTTTATTGATCCATGTAAACTGCGTTTACAAACGAAAACAATATAATATTTGGTCACCAATTTATTTATTTATTGACGGACATATGAACTCACAATATTATCTTTTTTACTATTCAATTCGATTGAATAATATAAAAATTAATAAAATGTGCAATTTAGTAGAACTGTTTTTTTTTTGTAACTTTTGAATAATAAAGTATTGAACTCTGCAAAATGCGTGAAGATTACTAAATTGGGGTTGCTATGCATATTTTTGCAATAATTCTTTCTGGATCCTCACTGGCCCGGCCAGTCCTACCAATTTTTTCAAAAGCATTTTGTCGTCAGAGCTTTTAATCCTTATTTAAAGAGGTTAGAAATATATTTTGTTGGAAAACTTTCAATTTACGCACAAATAAAACAGCGGTTAAACGACATACCGAAAACATTATTTTTATTTTGAAATATTTTTTCCTTAATTAGGTTACCAATATCAATAAATTAATGATCTTTTTTGCCCCGTATTCAAAAATAATACATAGCCAGCTGTAAATATTTGCAAGACAAAATGTGAAAGGATTCTAGAATGTGTACATTATAAAACAGTGTATTGTAAATATTCCCAACATTTGTATGTGCCTGCACTGGCTGGACCGATTGCCTCTTATCATTTTGTCTATAGACCATTTAATGTGCTTTTCCAATTATATGTTAAATGTTAAATTCCAGAATGATCCTCAATTATTGTGCCCCTGTAACCTATAATCAAAGCAATTATTTTGTTTATGGACAGAGCCTTCACATTTTAAAACGTTTTGCACACTCAGAAAAATATGTAAAAAAACAATTTACTCTATAAAATACAGCATATCATTGCAATCACTGCCTTTTGATACACTTAACCCCACGATATGAGCCAAAGCTTTACACATTTCTACCTGCAATATATTACACTGTATTCCTTAAGCTATTTTCACACATTTGATAATGCGCACTTTATACGGGACCGAAAACTGTACGTATGAAATTTATGTTAGAAGCACTCACTTTGTAGTTATTCATTATAAACTATTTCAATGGAAAAAACTTTGTTTTTAACTACTTTTTTATGAATCAAACACCCGACCGGCTCAAGGCAACACGTGTTTCTTTTTCAAGGGTACAAGTATAAATACTGTAAAGAAAACTGTACAGTTTATTGTGCAGTTTCTTGTTTTTTTAACGGCAATCGTAAGTTATTATCGTATTTTTTTAATACAGCTAATAATGTGAGGCAAAAGCATTCGTTATATCAATATCTTTAAACGTTTACATGAAAAACATTAACTGTCGGGTAAGCCAAACGCCGCGCCGACCATTCAATATTCCATACAGTTTTCGCTTTATACGGGACAGTTTGCAAACTGTACAGTTTTCTTATCCGTATAAAGTGCGCTTAAGGTACGTAGTTCTATTCGAATGATACCTACCTATTAAATTCTTCATCTCAACACATCAAAAAATACAGAAGCATGTTACAAGAATCAAAAGAGTTAATTTCATTTCAAAATTCAACTATTTATTATTGTAAACTTACATGCTTAAAAAACGTTTGGAATGTTGAGAGAAAGTCTAAAGAATAAACAACACACAATGCATTGTAAAAACTCATTCTGCAAATAGTTTTCTATAGATAGTAAGTATCCCCTAAGTAGTCGAACATTCGATGCTTGAAACTAGATTTTTTTAACAATTTATTTCCGCAACAGCGCTGTCTTATCCTGACATAGCCGCTTGAGGTATTGCTTAATGAGTACCACGATGATTAATTGGATATAATGATTGGGTGGTGATGGAAAGGAAAGAGATTTGGGGGCCACTTAGATGACTTATTCGCCGACGCTGACCAATGGTTGAACTTGGACAGAATCCGCCGTGAACGTTCCCCTTCCCCCACCCCTACTAAGGCTGGAGAATTCGCGCCCAGAGACACGGAAGTTGCGTTCGACAGAGAGGGTAAGATGTGGCCATCGATATTCGCACTTGACAGCCTCGAGTCTTGTCTATGGTCAACGCCATAACCAATCCGACAATCCTGTTTAAAGTTCCATTTTCCCGCCATTTTCAATCGTGTAGGTACGTTCTGCTACACAAAAAAAAGCTTATAGTTTTTAGAAAATCCGCAAAAGAAAATGCGAAAAAACATAGCAATAATGGTCGTGATAATTTACTTATCACAAAAAAATTCTTTCAAGTAGAGTTTTTGGCAGAAATTGTATGGGAACATTATATCCATGATCTGGCACTAAATGGATATGTTAGCGAAATGGAAAATACAACGACAGTTCGCAGTGTAAGTAAATCCTTTCTCCAATCGATATATAGTGTAGTTGTTGTTTTAATAGTTAGAAAATTAATATTCGGGAATGTTAATATTTTATTAAACACTGTGTTTCTAAACATGCATGATAAAGGGGTCGCAGAACCTACCTTCTCAAATAATATTGTAAATTAATATTAATATATTTGTATTATTTATATCTTCTATCTATATTATCCAACCCTATCCCAACACATTAAAATATAATAAATTTAAATTTCCATCTATGGGGATATTCCCGTACCTTATATCGATGGCCACAAGTTGTGTTTTATTCGCATTTACTAAGGAAAAAATGAGTTAAAAACTTTCAAATACTTCTCAGAATTATTACTTTTCACGGTAAATTAACACAAATCATCAAAAACATTCATTAATTGACCACAGCATTAGTTTAATCGTTGTTCAATACACTACTTACTTTTCGTTAATTTTGTAGTTTCTTATAACTTATACATTTAAATATTTCCCTTCCAAAAAATAACTATACCTCATTTATTTATGTTCTATTCCTTATAACCAATAAAAAATGTAACATAATTTTAAAAGTTGTCTTTTTTAGTTAACTTACTTTTTTTAATATTTAACTTTTTTAATGTATAGTACGTATAGGCTAAATTTTATTTATATTTTTTGATAAATTTTTAATGATTAAAAAATCAACTACAGTTTTGTTGTTAGTTTTGGATTTGTTTATATATGTCATTTCTACTATCTAAAAAATAAAAATGTTTTTAGAAGTAATATCATAATTGGTTTTAGATGATTAATACATAATTTCCCAAGTGTTTTCAAAATGCTTACCTATATGTATTATACAAAAAATATATTTATGTCGATTTTAAAATTTTAGAATTATTATTTTGTACAGCAGTAAACTTGTTTACAAATATTATCTATTACATAATAATTTTATATTATAATATGAACGATAAAATGTATATACATGGTGTAATAAAACTCTATGTACAACCCGAAAGCTGGTGAATGTACATCATATTTGGAGTCGAACGTGTAACGGGACTTTTGAATCTGAGCTTGAAAAAAAAACATTTTTTTCTTCTCATAAAAGCTTTAATTAGTACCTACCAACTGCAGATTAAGTAAAATTGCACAAATTCATATTAAAATGCTGTTTTTTACTTTGTTTTATTTATGGACAGTATTAATTTGGCTGAATACAAGATACTTGATAACATTTTAACTTCAAACTAAATTTTCTCGAAAACTATGGGTCAAATAAAAAAAATTTGCTCTACAAAATTGACTCCAAAAAATATGATGTGGATTCACTGGTTTTCCGCCTGTACATCGAGTTTAGTCACACCTATATCAACAAGATGATAAATATTTTAGAATCGATATAGGTTTATTCAGTAAATAAATCAATCATATTTTTACATTGTGTTGTTTAATGTGTTTCAATAATATTTTCATAACTGTTTATTTATATTTTCTTTTATACTAATCTTTCACTTTAATTATGTAAAACAACACTGAAATTTACAAAACAAGCCAAAGTTTTAGAATAATTAATTTTCAATTAAAAAAAATTAAAATACATACATGGATATTGGAAATATTTTTAACTTTTTAAAAAACATATGTATTTATATGTTTATCAGAAACAATCATTACATCTAAGAAACTCACACAAAAAATATTTACATTTTTGATTATATTATTAGATAGATATTAAATTATTTATTCCTCTTCGAAAAAAATACAGATACGCATTATGTGTGATATTATTGATAACAACCTAACTTTTTTTTAAAAGAGCTTTATTATACATAATATTACTATATATTATATCTACCTTTTATATCATATTCAAAGATTGATGTGGAAAAATCCACACGGTATTTTGAACACTGCATTGGCGATAAAACTGACTCAACTTATTATGCACAATAAAATGACATCATATTAATATCTAAAAACTGTTAGGTAAAAGTTTTAAATCAATAGATTCACTAGCGGAGAAATCCAACATTTGATGCTCAGAAAATAATGTTTAACCTTTCGTTGATATAAAATTATTTTACACTTGAAAGATGGTTAAGTAAATTAAATGCAAGGTAGATGGGTCTTTTAACACTACCACGGAGGGGTTAAAACTCGAATAAGTAGGTACCTATTAAAGGTAGACACGATGAAACTTCGGAGGGTGATTATTTATGGTATTCTTAGAAAATAATCCCAAAAAAAAAAAAATTTTAAAAATTAAAAAATTATTATTCCTAAAAAGTTTTTTGTGTACCTAATCCTAGCTTAACTGTTTGCAAGTCGTAATGACACGTGACCGTATAACATCATAATGTCTTATCTTTGTCTAATTGAGTTCCTGATCAGTTTTATAGCTCATGTATGTACCTAATATTCATAAGTTGTCGTCTTTCAGTTTACTAATATTAATTTGGCATTAGGTGCTCCGGTGTACACACGAGGGGGGATCAAGAAGCCCTGGATGAGCCTGCTGAGGCCCAGCCCCCACCTGCCCATGTCCTCCATCACGAGGGACCCCTTCTGGTGGGACTTCCCGGAGCTGAGGCCCGTGTCCCCCCACAGCGGCTGGGGCAGGAGCCCCTTCTTCCTCCGCGACTCCTACCTGTCCCCTGTCAAGCGCACCTACCTGTGGGACAAACACCCCATCAGGCCACTTGGTAAGGACTAAGAGACAAAATATAAATATAACGTATGAAAAGAGAGAGAGATATATTGTATACATTATTATATAAATAATAAATAAATCGTGTTTTTTGAAAATGTTACGAGTCTATTTTTTTTAAAAAATTAGTTAAGTATGCAATCATTTTCAGAATACTTATGTAAATACACAAATTAATGTAATACGAAAACTTTCCTTTTATAAACCATGTTATTGTAAAAATGCCTCAAACCTCAATTTTTTTTTTAAATACAACAGTTACTCAATTCCAAGCATTTACTTTACTTTTTACAGCGCGATTATGTATCGATTAGGGATGTCCCAATGCGTTACCGAATCGATTTCTCATGAAAATCGACTTCATTTATGAAGAAGTTTTAATCAATTTAACACATTTATATTTTATTTTTGCTCAACATTTTGTATTTTATAAACATACCCAGACGTTTAAAGCACAGTTTATATTACGAAAGCGCTGTCGTAAACTTTTTTTTTAAACAGTCTTTATTCAATAAAAAATATTTCTTTTAACATAATTTCTTTACAAAAGAAACTTTAAATACAGTCCCGATAAACTCCTTAATTGGAGTTTGTCATCAGGTGCAGGAGAACCCAAATATGCAGAGGTCTATTTTATTGCCGTAATGTAAATGGAGAAATTCTGTGTCGCGACAAACAAAGAAAAAAAACAAATAGGTTTTAATTTAAATCACATTTTATATTTTATCATGGAAAAAATCAACTTGAATAATCCTCGTTGCATAAGTAGGCTCAATAAACATCGATATGGATAAATATCGGAGCTAAAGAACACGTGTTGTAATAGCAGTTTGCATTTTCTTTATCTTTATTATTTCATTAATTTATGTTTCACACACTGTACGAAATATATTTCATAATTAATATTTTATATATTACAATGATTATTTATCAAATGACAGATTGTATGCTGGGAGATCTAAGTTTAAGAGATTTCACTGGAATCCAACCGTTCCTCACACATCTATAAAAAGTATGAGAAAGGGATATTATTTATTTATTCACCCTTTCCAATCATGGCACTATGTTTGCATGACTTCTGTATACATTATTTACTGTTAAATACATAAGTAACACAGTAGAAATGTCAGTAGTCTTGTCTTTGTCCTATTGTACTGTTGTACCTTTCTTTCACAAAACTGTTTTTTAAGTATTCTTCCATGTAGTTAAAAAAATAATAACAAAAATACATTTTCTGGTTTAGTTTTAACAGTAGGATACTACATGTTTATAAATAATAATAAATAAGCCCTCTTGTATTTTTATGTATAAATGCACTGTCCAATACAAAGATAACAATATTTTATTAGATAAACCTGCATACCTACACTTTGCCTACGCTTCATTATTATTTTATTCGATTGCTGTACCTTACATAAGTATCATTCATTTGAACCTAATATTGTATGTTGGATGTTCCTAGTTAGAAAAATATTTTTTTAGTTTATTTTATACCCAATAAAAATGTTGTGCATATTATACTTGGTGTTCCAATGCAGTGCCTTATGCACCATTAGGTACGGATAAGGCATAGTAGTAGTAAAAATACCATATTATCCAGGCAGAAGATTAATTCACTATAGATTCATTTTTTTTAAATCAATCACTACTGTCCACATTCCCTACTTGTGTGCCTTTATTTTTTTTGTCTTTGCGAGTGCATAATGCGTATTAAAAAAATCAAGACCTCATACCCTAGTAATGAAAAAGACATAGGTACCTTAGTAATTTATAATCACATAAAAATGTTACTTCCAATTTATATTATGTCTTGTAACTATCACTGTTGTATATCATTTACTGAATGTTTATTCTATTCGTCACAAAGGATGCCAATTTCCTAATGTTTTTATTTTATTTTTTCAGCTCACGTCTACTAAATCAAGATTATAAACCATAATATGGGTGCAACAATGAAACCGTTGCCAATCAAGATCTTCTGTCGAAATTTCAAACCTTCACATCCATTTTATTATTTAAACTCATCATTTGCCATCACAAGTTCGACATTTCTTTTAACACATGGTCACACTATTTTGGATACAAGAATACTGTCAATGTGTAGGAAAATCAGCAATTTATTTATTTTATAATATTAAAATGTATTTATTGTTACTACTTCTAATTATTATGAAAAATACAATATATGTAAAATTTCGGAGGACTTCAGTCACTGTTGTTGTGGATTCTTAATCTAAATAATAAGGTACCTACCTAATCTAAAATTTATCTTAATAATTTTCAGAAGGCACATTTTGAACATTGCGTTTGTGACGGTAGTAGAGTAGGTATATGACGGCGACGAAAACTCTCTTCGATAATTTTATCGTTTGACGTCATTATTAGATAGGTATACGCGTCATAAATACGGTTTTATTCACAGATTACTTTTATTAATTAACTTATAGGGAATTTATACTTTAATATGTAACGTAATTTGAATAATTTGAAAGCAGCCCAAAATTGAAATATTTGAGTATATCATAAGAGCTCAAGTATATCTTTTTTTTCTTCAATAAAATAAAAAAAAATAAACAAAATACATATCAAAGAACACACATTCATGGAAACACTTGGTATATTTTTTGTAGATAATAAGTATTTATACATACTTACATTTATTTTATAAAATATAACAGTGCAAAACAACTTCCAAATAAAGTAGCAAGCAAAATTTAGTAGGTAAAAACTAAATTAGTAGAAAATAATGAATAGGGATATTAATAAATCATTTTGAGCTGGGCTGTGGTCTAGTGGTAGATTTGAGGACTTCGGATTGGATTCTGGGTTCGAACCCCACTCCAGCACAACTTGTTTCTTGTTTTCTGGCGCAGTGTTTTCCGATTACTTGAAAGCAGACCCAAAATTGAAATATTTTAGTACCTATATCATAAGAACTCAAATATTTCTTTTTTAATAAAAAAATAAATAAATTATTGAGTAAAGATAGAATAATAATAATGTTTATGAAGAATTATTTGTTTTACATGGCGTTTTTTTAAATTTTGTGACACCTCGCTCAGTATAATAGATAATATAACACACAAAATTAATAAAACACTATAAGTTTCTGAGAAATTAAATAGAGAAATCCTGTTTCATTAGGATAACATCCCTACAATTGTACCGGTGCGGTGTACAGATTTAAAAATTGATTTAAGTTTATATTCAGGTAGGCTACTTAATAAATTATTACCAGGCTTGAAAACTGTATTCACCTTTAGCCTTATTTGTTTTACCATTGTCTATGATAAACGCCATAGTTTTTGTAATTTTCTGCGTTTTGTCTATTGTTGTCATTTGAAAATATTTCAAAGTGACAGTTATTCTTGAGTGAAGCTTTTTTTTATAAATACATTATACAATTCCGTAGTGGCATTTATTTATTTAACATTTACTATTTATCAATGTTAATAAAATTTCCAAAAAATGGAAACCGACAACCAAAACCACTGTTCCCAGAGCAAAACTAAAAATGGTGATGATGTAGACGCCTTAAAAACTGTTATTTCGGAGTATTTTGACAAAATCGCGGATTGTTTTAAGTAAGTACAATAAATATATGGAATAAAATGTAATTTCTGTCATCTCCTGAGAGTTATACAATAAAAATGCTAGGTATGCAGTGTATGCACCATTGGTAATATGGTTATGTTTATTTCAGTGATGAAGAGTTAAATGCTAACTATACCAAGAAGGATGGAGAAATGAACTGGGTAAAGTTAAGAGCGATATTCAGAAAAAAACTGTCCTCAGAATTAAAAAACGAATGGAATGAAATGTGGGAAGACGAAAAACTTACAGAAAAGTTAGCTAAACTTGAGGAAATGAAAAAAAATGCTCCCGATAAAACCCAAAAAGCATGGTATTAACTTAATTTCAGTAAATAATTGTCCTGTTAGATTCAACTCATCTACTATATTTAATAATAATCAAGATAACCCAATGAGGGAATGTTTATGTAGAAGTAATGACAGCTTCCTACGTTAAAGTGATTTTGATTTCACTCTTGAAACTTAGAGAAACTGATAAATTAGATGCAAGCTCGTCATAGGTGAAATCCAGTATTTGGCACACTATTGTTTATGAGTTTATCATTATATTTATGAGTATAAATAAGTTTTCATGCATTTTTATGTAAAATAAATAATAATTAAAAAGTTTTAAAAATATGGCTTTGTATTAGTTGCCGACTTATGGCTTTGCATTGGTAATTTTGTTTTATTTACTTTTATTATTGCGTTAACATGCTTCATAAATATTCACTAAATAAAGAATTTCTTATTACTATATGAATAAAATAAATAAATAAACTAACATGAAAATGAGTTGTCATTCAACAATAAAAATGAATCTAATAAAACAATTTTTTCCAATTATATTTATAAACATTAAGTTGACATTATGATTTAAATTCTAGGAGACCTAAAACTGGTGATATCAAATCTCAAAGCTTGTCTCTCGAAAAGATGCGATTGACTTCAGAAAAGGAGAAGCTGAAAACTAATCCTAAAAGAGAAACGAGAAAAAGTGGACGCTCTTAAAAACCAGCTCGGCAAAAAGTGGGAAGACTTTCGATTACTGGAAAAAGAAATCAGGAGAATCAGGCCAAGTTGAATGACCAAGCAAAATATTTAAATTCCCAGTTTGAGAAATACTTTTACCAATCATACGATGACCAGATCTCACTAGCGGAGAATGTTTCACCCTTAAACATTATTAAAACTCCTGCAGAAACGACTCTTATTCGCAAAATTATTGATTCAAAATGACATAAGTTTACCAATAATTATTGACAATTTATTATACATCTGTAAATACCGATATTTTTTTAATATAAAAAAATACAACTTACTTTGTAAAATTCTAACATTCCTTCCGGCTTATAATAATCTAAATATGTTTGTTGGGGCTGCTTCCGTTCAATTGGATCAACTTAAACCATGTTTACTAACTCACTTTGCATCTTTGACTTAGGGCTTAAATTAAAGTATCCTGGTAATCTGGAGAGAATTATGTTGCTTCACTTGCACAAAGAACTTGGCGGCCTCTGTAGCGAATGGCTAAGACGCTGGACTCACAAATACAGAGGTTCAAAAATACGACACAAAATCAAGTGACTTTTTCTCAAGCCCGTTTGTGACGTTGTTCCCCTCTGTTAATGGGCCTCCTGGCTGTTGAGATGGTTAAATAAATAAATAAACTATGATTATCTTGGTTTTCTACTACTTTTTATTATCAAATCAGTTTTGAGGCAACACGTTGTCTCTTTTTCAAGGGTACAAATGAAATTGAATAATGAAGTTGTTTCAGTTCATATGGTCAATGGTCAATCTATAGGGTCTATTGTTTTGTTCAAGGTTGAGAGATAAATTTCATGATTTTTTAATAAAAAACAAAATGACGCTGGACTCGGAGGTTCCGTGTTTTCCAAGTATTTATCTTTTATATTCTTACTTCTTACATTATCCCCCGAAGTGCAATGCAACCTACTCCAAACATATTTATATTGGTTGGTAAACAATAAAATGAGATGAGTTTTCTATATTTCTTATTGAAAGAATACAGCTTTTAAAATATGTAGGAGCATTTTCTACCTAGAATAAGTTTAGTATTAAAAATAATGTATCTGCCATATTAAAATAATAATAGTAATTATTTTTTACCTGTTATTTGAGTATGTGACATGCATAAAAATATAAATGTAATCTAGATTTTAAAAAGCTACAAATTTTACTTATAAGAAATCATTCAATACATCTTTCAAAGCCTCAACTTTGTATTACTAAAAATAAGGTCTTAACTCATGCGACCCTACCTATGACCAGTTACGGTTGCTATCAGTAGAACCAAGAATGCAATCAAGCTGTAATGTCTTACATCTACCAGGAGCATAGACAGTTGGAAGAACTAAGAGACATTGGGAAATTCTTTGTACTGTTGCTAAAAAAAATGATGTGATAAATTCATACCTTATTCCGTCGCCAATGCCTTCCTTACAACCATTTGGTGCTTTGAATAAAATAAAGTTTTTTTAATTATTTTCTTTATTTACTTTAAGTCCAAAAAATATATAATATGTTAATGAAATACTTAAATAATACAACACAAAATCAATACATAAATACGGATCTAAAGCGCAAAAAATAAAATAACGAAACTATCACATTTGTTTCTCTTTCATTCAGCCATCTGGATTCAAATTTAGTAGCATTCACCCGGCATATTATTTAACAAGAACATAATTATTCTATAAACAGTAGCGTATTCAACATTATGATGGCAACAACACTTGGCCATCTTGCATAATCTTGGCTAATTTACTACATAATATAATTAATATTGCGAACTCTTCTATTGAGAATGGTACAACACTTAATAAGATAGAAACGGCAAGACCATATACACAAACTTTAATGTGAATATTCCAGGTGGATTTGTCATATAAAACAATTCATTTTTAGATAAGTTTGGAGTTATGAATTACTAATTTTGGTCGCAATACAATACTGTCATAGTGACAAAATACATTTTTAAAAACGAATGCAATATCAAACTTAATTGGTTTAATTTAAAACGAGAATAAGACTGCAAAATACTAATGTTTTTTCTATGTTAATATTCTTAAATTTATTACTAAATAATTTCAACCTACATGTTAAAGGGTACATTGAAATAAGATGAAAATTTTGTCCGTATTTACAATTTGTTAAGTCGTGATAAATAAATACGAAGGCCACAGACGACATAATTTTGTTAATACATAAGATTAGCTCACAATTCAAGGCAGAGCAACGTTAACATAATTTGTTGCTAATTATTCTAATGAAATAATAATAATTATTACAAGAAAGACTTGATACAATGGAAGCGATTAATAATTTACTATTTAAAATTTTAATCAAAAGATTCCCAACACAAACAAGTCATTTCAGTGAACACTAAAATATCAAATTATTATATTTTGCCATTCATTTTACTTTGTTCTTTATACACCTATCCGATCCTACTAAGTACTATGTTGACACTAGTATCAAACATTGCTATCTGGATTTATAAGAGCAAAACATTATACAATATCATATTGTCTCAAACATTTTCTTTTTAAATTACCGAGTGTTCATCAAAATTCATGTTTGTTCTTCAGGGATGAAATTAAAAAGTTAAAAATAATTATTTTTAAATGATTTTACATGGTTCACTTGGACAGAGAAATTTCATTAGATAATTATAGAACTCAGCACTGGGATCACATATTATGTATCTACATGCAGACACGTTGATGATCGGAGCCCTGAACCAGGTAAGTACTACATGGCTACCTACTGGTAGATTTTTTATTGTTTAGATTATTTGACAGGTTTGTTGGTGTTTGTTAAAGTAGAAAAATAGATCTTGTACTTCTGGTCAGTGTTGCCATAATGTATACAGATTTATCTGTATCGATACAGATTTCAGGCTGCCATTACAGGTGACAAAATAAAAAAAATCTGTATTTTAGTTTTATACAGATTTATTGAATTGGACATAAGTTAAACTACCATATTTTCTTGGTTTTAATTTTACAGATTTTGGCTTATTGATCTCATACAGATTTCTAGATTTTGTAATTCAGATTTTTTGGTTTGGCATATGGCAACACTGCTTCTGGTATCCTACCAGATGTCAGGCATCGATGACCTACATGCCAACTAGCTCTGTTTACTATTTTACAAATTAGTTAGTATTTCGCAACAAACAAATATTAGACATACATCTTATATTTGACTTGCGCAAGAAAGTGTTATCATTTTGGAGATGTCATTTTAAGTACTAAGAGTAATTTTTCACCCAGTTTTTTATTTTATTGTATCGAAATAGTCAAGAACCAGAAATTAAATTTTATAACAATAAATTCTCTATCCAAAGACTCCCAATATTTTTAAGTAGCAATAATCCTTGCATTTGAATATTATATCATTAATAACTAGTCTAAAAATTTTATAATATATTTACATATATATTTAGTAGAGATATTGTGCATTAAAAGTGTAGAGGATTAAAATGTGTTAAAATATTGCATTATAATGACAACACGATGCAGAAAATCAACATGCAATTAGCACCAGCGCGTATCATTTGAAATAGAGTCAACACATTCAATGTGTAAATATTACGAATCACTTGATAATGTGTACTCACTTTACTACCTTTGCCAATTTCTTTTCATCAAAAGTCTTTTTGGAAAGAATACTTTTTACATTATAAGAGAATAAAATCCATAAAAATAATTTAGTACAGTAGAACCACAATTATCTAGATTAGCAAGTATTAGTCTATCAAGGTGCCCGTTAAAGTCACCTAGCTACTTTCCGGAATTGGGAATGCATCGATAAAGGACGATTTGGGATATTTATGTCAACAAATAATGTGGCATTTGTAGCTAAATCATTTTAGTTATGAAAAAACACCGAAGATACTGTGACATTACCAATCATTGAATTTGTAAGTATCCGAACTACCTTTATTCTTAATCGGTCCAGATGATCGTGGTTCTACAGCATTTATTTTGTCATTTGCCGCAGGAGATTAATATAATTTATAATGTTTGCGTATAATTTTTATCACCTTTTCAGACTCTTATCCAACTCTTAGATTAAAATTTATAAGGAGCTCCTAAATACTATTAGGCATGAAATTTTACCGACTATGTAAAACAAGTTTTAAAAGCGTTAAAATTATCTGAAAAAATATAAACCTTAATTCATTGGAATAAAATAAATTATTCGTTTTTTAATTGGTGACGAAGTAACAAGCCTCGTTATTTATTTAAAATATTATAATGAAGTAATGACTGTTTTATGAACGAAATAACAAATTATCCTTATAAATTGTTTCAAAAATAAAATCATTAAAAACATCATAATAATTACATATTTTACATTATCTAACAGGAGTTAAGTCTTCTGTCAAATTGTTGACTAAGTAACGCACACGTCAATGTAGAATTTTACTTGACTAAAACAAACTTTCCTACAATCATTCATATACACCACGAGTTTCATTCTCAATACAATGTTCGCAGAGTCCAAGAGCGTTTCTCTCACAACTGTATTTGGGTTTAAAATAGGCGACATTAAAAATATAAATATACATCTCTCGTCTAATCGAATAAATAATCATCGGCACACGGCTTCATCAATGGAAAAATATATAGTTTGTATTTTACAAAATATAAACGGACTTCACAAGCAAGAGCAGAAATACAAACTGAGGAACAGTTGAATACAATACAACTGTCACTTTACTTAGAATATATAGTACCGACTACTGCCACTGGGTACAGTTAACTCACTCCATCAGAGTGTGTGATAGGAAGAATCCAACCAAATTAGGCAAATCACAAAAGTCATACAAATTGTTCATATTTTTATATAGTTCCTTCTCTTAGGTGTGCCATACTAAAAAAAGTTATTTCTATGGTTTGAAGTGTCTAGAATTTGAAGATTAGGGAATAACTAGACAGGGGATTGAGAAGTGGTGAATATTGTTGTGATGTGGAAGTTGGGGGCAAGCGAGGGTAGTCAGTGTATGGAACAGCGCCCCCCCCAGGTGCGAGGGAGTTATTTCTTCTTGGGGGGCGATCTCTGGGGAGTGGAAGGTCTACCGCTGTTGAGGCCGTTGTACTGGTATTTCGCCTTCTTCTCTGATGGTTTTAAAATCTAAATAATGAAAAAGTTCATTTAAAAAACTGCCCACAAATAGCATTTCATGTATTCAACAATGCAAGACATTGTAATTACCTGAAATGAGCACATAAGTGTCTCATCAACTGACATCATACCGCCGGCATTGTCAAATTCACCGCAGTAATTTGGTGCGGAGAATAACGTGACCAGTTGTCTTTTTGCAAAAAATTCATACCCATCTTCTACAACCTGAAAGATTCAGTCAAATTTATTAATAATTGTATTTCTTTTTAGAAGTTGTTTTAGAAGTACAAAAAGCTATTTTAATATTTGACAGATTAAATGGAAAACTCATATGTACCTGGTGAGCTCTGCATATAAGATCTAAATCGTGCCTGTTTAAGAATTTGCCAACAATGTCTGCGCCAAATGTGAAGGAAACTCCACGATCGTTCTCGCCCCATCCTTTAACATCTTTATCTGGGTCTGACCATAATAAGTCACAAAGCAGGCCTAAAGGAAAAAACCAAGTAATTATTATCAGACAGCAAACCCTAGAATGGAAGTTCTGAAGCAAACCCTAGAACTTTTGTCTGCGGTGATAAGGCACAAATAGCAGGCAGAATATCTAGAATTGTTCTGTAACTACTGTATTCCATCATCACCTGTATCCGGTACATCTGTGGGTCTCATGATCCGTCTGATCTGCTCCATACCCTGGAGGTCCGGAGACAGTCCCCCGTGACAGCAGAATATCTTCTCGTCAATAATCGCCGCTATCGGGAGACAGTTGAAACAGTCTGTGAATGTCTTCCATAACTTTATGTTGAAACGCCTTTTGCACTCGTCGTAAAAACCTGGGGTCAATAAAAAACATACTCTTCCATTATTTTGATCAGTCTGACTTAACTTAACTCAAATCAAACATAAATGCTAATATTAGCTTAGTAAATCAAGCTGATTTCAAAAAATAATTTTGACCAACCATTTCTACCAACTCAACTCCAATTGCCTATATTATTTTAAAAAATCAATTACGGAATATAAAAATATTCAGATTGGACATTTTGTTCAAGTTATGAACAGGAGTTGGAAACAATTCATTTGACTGTAGATGGTATCCGAAATTTAAAATTAATTTACTGTAACTATGTGAAAATAATTTCGACAATAATAAAAGGAAATGTGTCATTTGATAAGAAAAAATTTATATCCATATTTTTTATGTACAATGTACGCATTGGTTTCATAAATATATTGTAATCTATCATAAATAGTTTAAAATGAAATACTGCTTCGCTTTTAGGTCAGGTAAAAATAAGAAAAATAGAGTGCAGAGTGATAAGAATTATCTTATCTAAGGAAATATTTATAAGATGTGTGTCTTGATAAAATAACTTTGTTGTTTTCTGGAATATTGATTTCGTAGACTAAGATATGATAAGAACTTGCATGACTAATTTTATCTTAAAATTATATAGATAAGATGTTGAAGTTAGATTTCTTATAATTTTACCTGTAAATATTATTTACATTCACCTAAAATATTTCTATTTCAATAATGTTTTATGACTAAAACAAACATGAATTTTTAAAAAAGATTTGAAAGAGAGATTATTTTTTCCAATGCTGCATCATGTCAAATAATATTTTGAAATCAGTATAGCCAGAGATACGTTGTTTTGTTTTGAAAATATTTTGATTAAAATAGTATTTAAAATGACACGGCAAAGGAAAAACTCTAATTATATAAAAGTATATAATACAAATGCACATTGCAATTCTTAGCTTTCTGGTAAAGTCGGCTTAACCCAAGTAAGGTTGCGAGATTTGAAAATGAAGAAATTGTACTAACCCATATATACGGTTGATGCTAGCGCACTCGTGATTCCCTCTCAGTAGAAAGAAGTTCTCTGGATACTTAATTTTATAGGCGAGCAGGAGACAGATGGTCTCCAGGGATTGCTTCCCGCGGTCCACGTAGTCCCCGAGGAACAGGTAGTTGGACTCGGGAGGGAAGCCCCCGTACTCAAATAGTCGCAGGAGGTCTGTGTATTGCCCGTGAATGTCGCCTGCAAACAAAATTGTCCATTATTCATTAACTGCGCCTCATACGTAGAGCTGAAGATGGCTGCAGAAGATAGAGTAGTGAGGAACGAGATGCAGAACCCGCGGCAAACCAACCCCAAGATTGAGACTACGAAGAAGAGCAGAGGTAGCAAATGCGGCAACTATGTCCAAAATTATATTTCCTACTTAATTTCAAAGCATACTTTTGTAATGTTAAATCTTCAAAAATGCTAGGACTTTTCCTGCGGCTCCCTTTAGTATATTTTAATTGATCAACTAATAAATTATACTGCAATGGGTTAGGAGGAAGCATATAAACAGAGGACAATTACTTTAAATTGTAAATCACCGCAGTTCCATTTAAGCTTTATTAAAATAAAATATTATTACAACACAATAATTTTAATGAATTTGCAAAAAAATCTGATTAAGTGATTAGTCGATTATGAGCTAAATATAAATAAAATATGCAACATAGTTAAGTCACAGGGGAAGGCTAACAAGCTATTGATTAATTTAAAAAAAAAGCACATTTTATTTCATATCGACACCTCCTACGTATAATATCGTAACCCACAAAATGCGATTTTACAGGAGGAGCATTTGAAAATATTTTCGTTTATATGCATTGGTTGTAGATACGACAAATTACGCCCCTAAAAAGCCCTTATTATTGGCAATTTTTTTTTTTGTTTTGGTAGAATTAAAGATATAGAGACGAAATCCACCAAAAACTCAAAATCGACAATTTGTGGGTTACGATATTATACGTAGGAGGCGTCGATATGCATAACTTCATATTATATTATGTCTAATATTGGTTGTTTTATCATTTTGCGTTCCTTTATTCATGCTCATTATTTACATTATAAATCATTTCACATAACATCAATTCCTAATTGTTTGATTATAAGTAAAGTAATGATGTTTAAACCTGCGGAATAATAAATTATTTACTAGATATAATCAAAGCAAAAAGAGACATGTTTATTTATTAATAAGATAACACCAATTAAGAATAAATTTCAATATAGCCTATTGTAATTAACTGTTTCTCGATTAGTACCAATACCACATTTTTATATTCTTCTATTCCAAATTTCATAATCAATAATTAGAACGTAAAATCTTTTCTTCTCATTTATTTTACTATTATTACTCGTAAGAAGGTGGCTTTATGTATCTTTGTATGGCAGAGTTTTCATTTACGAAAAAGAAACATAATTTCTTGCCAAATACGTGATAGTTGTTATCAAAAATCTTTGGTTTCTATCCCGGATACACTTAAATCTCAAATACTATAATCTGGTAGAGCAATGTGTATCTAAATACTATTTCAGTTAATGCAAACAAGAGCAAGCTAGCTCTCTTGGTTTAGTATCAATATTTTAAAAAGCAAATATTATTTTTACTTTGAAGCGTCTATGTTTACACACTATGCAGTTAACTTTTATCAGCCTAAGGTAAAAAATACTTTTGCAAACGTTGCTCTAGCACAGCATTACACTAATACTGGGTTGAAAATGGTTAGACGAACACAGATGGATGTCCTAGCAGACCTATATGTTTTGTTTACACAGTTTTTAATTTGAGGTCCTAACCATTCAGCAAATATCAAATAATGCAACTTCAGGGTCAGGAGCTAAATTACGACAAACTCTTTTGAAGTTGCAAACTACCTAAATTATTATAAGGATACATATTTGTTAATGTTTTTCTTTTGTATTCTTAATGAGAATAATATAAATTTGTCAGTGTTTTTATTATAATTTTTTTAAATGAATGCAGCAAGTATAAATATTATTTAAAAATAATGTTTTCTACAGAAAAAGATTGTGAAAACAATAAACAACTGAAATGTATTTTGTGTTTCAAAGTACACATTTGCTGCAATAATAATTGTCTCGACTAATTCAGAATACTCAAAATACTTCAATCCTTTAGACATTTTGGTAGAATGTGGTTAGAACCAAGAAACTAGTCTAGATTCCACAACACTACCACGTAATTACTTTGCACACGTTGATTAATAAATTGATTAAAAAGCAATAAATGGCATAACAAAGACTATTAGAAGATATTTATTCAGCTATATACCTTGAACCAGATAAAACATTAGGTTTTTTTACTGTAATGGTTGAACCTAATTAACCATCAAGTAGAAGACACATTAAGAGATAATAAGAATTTTAATTTTTGCTCATAAGTAAGGTTTACCAAGGCAATACCTTTAAACTAAAATACGAGGATGAACTTATTGTAACAGATGTAAGTAAATATTGGATAATAACGAAGTCTGCTAATGATGACAGTATCAAAAGAAATTAATTAACTTATACAAGAGAGGCACAATAGAATACCATGTAATTTAATTATACCCACTTATTGAACGTAGCTAAAAATAAAACATTCTAAGATGGAGAATCTTCAACAGATTTCAAGTATATTGTATTCCCAAGGCCAGGGGGTTATGTAACAAAATATGTTAATGAGTTTATTGAATTGAAACATTAAATTACAGTTATATTGTCAAACTGGTACCAATTGTTGGTGAATTCCATGTAAAAGTGGACAAAACCAGGAAAAAATATATTTATTTTTTTAAATAAAATTATCTTGTTATGTTTGTTGGGATATTGAAGTTGTTTATCAACTCAACTTTATGGACATTCCTGCCCCCTGTGTGAGAGAAAACTGCATTAGAAGAAGCAAGATGGCCACCATCAGTTGAATAGCTTCTGTGAACTTACTTTTGTTTTCAATATTTGTGTTGCGTCAGTTATGTTTATTTTTTTGTGTATATAGGTAATTAAAACAATAGAAATGAATAGTGAAATATGTTTTTTTTTTAATGTATACTATTTTTACCATTGACATAAAAATTTCAATGTAGAAAGTTCATAACTCACAGATTTTTCAGTCTGCATAGACATTCTCAATAAGTATGTCCATTTCATGTTGCATCAGTTACTACAACTTCTTTTTTTTTTTGGCATCATCAGCAGTGAAACCTCACAATTTTAATTCACTACACATTAATTTATATGCCAGTTTGCCTCTATAAAATAATTTTTTAAACTACTTCATAAGCCATTTTACTGATTTATAATTTAGTTAAAAGAAATGTTTTTCTTCCAAATGTTGCATCAGTTACCATGGAATTCACCTGTTACGGATTTAATCCAATTTATTTTAACAATATAAACATGCGTCTATTTTTAGTTATCACATGTATTCAGTACTAAGTAATGTTAACTTGCCAATGTCAGGTGCAAATACGCATATTAACAATAGTGTATTAACTTCATAAAATCTGCTATTATGTGTTAAGCTTGTGAATGAAAAAATGTGCCAAAACCAAGCATTTTTAGAAGCGTAATCACTTTATTTTTTATTTATTTTTAGTACATTACAGTTTTATGGTATGTCGTTATTTTGCGACTCTAGCGTCCTATTAATTACACCACAGAGGCCGACTATTTGAAACAGTTTTAATCAGTATAAAGGCATATGACTCACCGCATATTTTGAGCGGCGCCTCAAGTTCCAGCAGGATGGGCTGCTGCAGGAAGATCTCCCGAGACTTGGAGCAGAGCCCGCGGACCTCGGCCTCCGACATCTGGACCGTCTTCCCGGGGCGACATCCTCGCACTGAAACAACAGGCCGACACGTACAAACCTGAATCTCAACGCAAGGACTCCACAATAGTACAAAACACCGTGTAAAATGTTAATGTAAGATCATGGACTCGAAAAACTTATGATATTAAACGCTGTGTGAGTTTAATTCGCTCTTGCACAGACACCAATACTTTTAAGGAAGCATCAATCAACATTTCTAGTTTGAGTTGGCATTTATTTTATACATAAAACTCCATATTATAGATCTTTAGGAAATATGTTGCGCTCTGTTCCTGATTACTATTAGATACTCAGCATGCAATCCAACTTTAATGGGACTTTTGATTAGATTCCAGCTTTTCTTTATAAATATTCAACGGGCATACTTAATTAGTTTGTGAGCATCATGACACAAAATAAATATTCCTTTAGAGTTTTTTGTAACAACTGTAGAGAGTAACAAAACAGTACTACTATATTAAATTTACAAAATGTCAGAAGATATGTAAAGCTGGAATTCAGCCAGGAATATATCAGGTTAGGAAAACAAAAGGGAGATATTAAATAATCACATGTATCAATGTTAAATAAATAAATAAAGATCAGAGAAATATTTGCAATTCCAAGCAAAACAAGGAGTATTTTTAACTAGATCTAATCTACCTAAAACTATAACAGAAATATCAGTTGGCATGTTTTCAAATAAGTCTACTTCCTCTAATTTAATTAACTGTGTGCCAAAGATGTTAGAAGAAAAATAATTACATATAAAACAACACAAAATAATCTTCAAAACTTATTTGGAATTTTCGTACGGTAGGACACATTTACTTTGTTTCTGAATTTTGCTTTAGTAACTGTAGGTACATCTTATTTTTATATTAAATGTATTAATTTATTTAGAAATTTCGAAATTGGACTTTTTCTTTGGAATGTACAAATCCTATGGAGTCAGGAGCAGTTTTAATTAATTTTTTAAAAGTACATAACTAACTAACCATCGCGCCATTTCCCCGAAGGTGTAAGCAGATAAGATAGAACACCACACCACTCTGTCCTGGCACACTTCCCTTGCTCCCTCCACATTCATACTCAAGGGATGAACTTGTTTTGTATAACTAAATTCACCTAAATCAATATTGGAGTAGGGATACGAATTTTTTTCCTCACTCTACAAAACTTTTGTTAATAAATTTAGTACACCCCATTACCTTTATTATTTATTTAAATTGATAACTGGATTTTAGAAAATGCAATCTGTGGCAGTTTGTTTGTTGCGCTGATTTTTTTTTTATTATTTTTTTATTTTTTATTTAACCACCTCAACAGGCCAGGAGGCACAATTACAGAGGGGAACAACGTTACAAACACCCAGGCTTGAGAAAAATCACTTTTTTATTTTTTTGTGTTCTCACTGGGAATTGAACCCGGAACCTCCGTATTGTGAGTCCAGCGTCTTAGCCATTACGCTACGGAGACCGCCTATTTAATGATGCATTTCAGCAGAACTTTTTTTTGTAATGTGTACATCTTCTTTATATAAAATAAACAAGCAAATTAAAACGTTAAAAAAATGAACATGAATAGGTGGACTTTTCAAGGTTTACATCTAGTATTCAATAACATTGAATGAAGGCCAAATAACAGTTTAATTATTTATTAATCAACATTCAACAACACAACACAACACTCTAAAGATGAATTTCAATAAATACTAAAAATAATATTTATTAAGTACACTTTCCAAAAATTTATGACAGGCAAAGAAATTATTACTACGGAATTTTTAAAAAAGAGAACTCAGGAGACAGATTCTTTTCTAGGTTATTTTATACTGTGCTTTTGGGCTTCATGTTTCCGATGCTTCGGAACACATTGCAGTGTCCATCTTCTGGACTGATGAGCCGGAACACAAAAGACAAAAACACGGCATTATAACCCAAATAGTTAGAAATATAATTCCTAAACGTAAAATGAAAATACATATCGTCACTTAGCTAACAACACCGCGCAAATCATTTTAGTTCATATTACAGGACAATGAATTAACTTAATTTTTTATTGAATACAAGACAAATTTAGACTAAAGTTTTAATGAGTAATGTTTCATCGAAGAATGTTTTATTTTACTACATTTAAATCTCATTGGTAGGTCGACGCATGCGAAAAATATCTATCCAATAACATTAAAAAGTGAAAAATGTTAATTTTCAACTTGCGCAGTGTTGTTAGCTAAGTGACGATATTGAATGAAAAACGTATGTATGTATTTTTGGGAAAAATTGTTTTTACTACAAAGTAAGATATCTACAATTGTTTTGAAGGGTATCTAAATATAGATCTATATGGAATAGATCTAGTATAGATAAATTTAGATCTACAATACATGTTGCTGTGTTTTTTTATTCAGGTATTTTTTTTAATTCTTTTTTTTATTTCTGATTATATCTTATTATACGTAATATTATGTATATCGTCGCCGTGGTGATAAAGAGAGCTAACCCACATACAATACATATGGGGCTACAACCACGACAACGATATGTATTATCTATAATAACAGACTCAATTAATTCTTCGTAACACACACATACTTATATCGAATATAGAATAGGTGAGCCTATTTAGATAGAAGCCTCAGTGTATATTATAAACGTAAAAAGTAAATGCAATATTTAAATTGTAATGTAAATAATATATACTTTACATCTAATAAAAGGCGTTAAGTTGTGTATGTGTGCGTAAATAAATAAACAAAAGTATTACTCAATTTTTTTTTTTAATATTTATTAATTTACAAAGACACTAGTTAGATAAATGTAAAATAATTTAATGAGACTTAAATTAATATTATTACTGCACAAAAAAATATAAAATAATTACAATTGGTAAATAGGTTGTACTTTTTTATAATTAGGTGAAGTGGAATAGAAATTGTAGAATTTCTTATTTTATTTGTGCAATTAAATATTTATTTTTAAAAAATTGTGAAGCTAATGTACATTAAAGATATTCATTAAAATAAAATATGAATAATCTCTCTACACAGAAAAACTAAACGAACAACACACACCGTTGCAAAGTAATCCATTACTAATTCAAGCCACTAAACTACTAAGAAATTTCTAAATACCCATAAACTCCGATGAAAATAAATCTTTGAATTTGGTTTTTTTCTTTGCTTGTTCCTTTTGAAGTCTGAATACTTTACCAAGCAGACCAAAAGCAGCAAGAAAAAAAGAATATACACAAGTTAATCAATTTGTCTTTTAGTGGCAAGTAAAAGCTCAGCGGAATACAAAATATTTAACATGATCGACAGGGTTGTGAAGTCAGAAGCAACTTGGAGAGAAAAAAGTATTCTAGTCGGTGAAAATAGTCTGACTCCGACGCTTCCCTTAGAGAATTTATTGAATAAAGGAGTGTGAGGATTAATCAGAATTGGCACAAAATAAAAGGAATCGGAAAGTCAGAGCTGACTCCACAACCCTGGTATTTGAAATGATCTTAATATACATGAAGAACAAAAAATACACTTAATTACATTCAAGTTAAGGCACCATTCTTTGTAAAAGCAAAATGCCTGTCATTAAGGCAAGTAGGATTTCCACTTCAAACTATGAACTAGTAGCCGAAAATGGGTAAAAAAATCAATTAATATTTGTGCTACAGTATTTTCTACAGTGTGCCTTTAATTAGTATTGGTCTTATGAAGTCTAACGTTCGTACGATCGTATGTCAGTGTTTTTTTCCAATTATGCAACACTCCATGCTGAATTTTTCAGTAAAAACAATTCTAAGACATTCCATCCATTTAATAACAGATAATAAATATGTAAAACACTTCATTCTTACCTTCTAAAAGTCTTCTTATAAGACTGTCAACATTTAACTCGTTCGCCATATTTATCTCACGAATAATTTATGTCAAACCATGGACAACAGACTTATAGCATGCTCCGAAATACTCGAAAAGCGAAAGACGGAGACGAAGATTGCCATGACTGAAATATAAACTTTTTTTAAAAAAGAAAAGTATAAAGTAATACTCCTGGCGAGAAGATTTTTTTTTAAATTTGTTGTAGAGGGAACTTAGAATTATTTATCTGCCATGGAAATGAAATTAAAATAAATTGGGTGAAGCAATTAAAAGACCAGAAAATTAAAAGTTAAGAGAACGTGTTGTAAAATATTGCTCTCGAGTCTTTGATGGTGATGCTTTGTTTCCTTATGAATTACACTTTATTTCACTATAAACACGCTTACGATTTTCACATTGACAGTAGACGCTGGACGCAAGACGTAGGTTTTTGATAGCCCCTGAGGCTGATGAGGGGTGATCTCCCGCCTTATAAGAGGACGGAGGCTCATATGCGGCTTGTATTGTAAGTGGCCCAGACGGGCGGCCTTGTTAACTCCTAGAGATGTAGACTACCGCTCAAGATAAGAGGGGCTTGGTTGGCGCGGTGTTGGCCTTCCATGAGACGAGATTCTTTGAAGGGTTTTTTGAAGGACCACGAAGGAACGTGTTCACGCTCCTGTACGATCGTTAAATGATCAAGAAATTCTGCACTTGGTGTACCGGTGAAGTGCCCTATGCACCATTGAGTGCGGATAAGGAAAAGTAGTACTAAGAAAAATAAATATTGGGTACCTATTCAATTCAAAATACTTATTCACAATTAATATTGCGTCTTTTAAATCCAAGTAAACGTGAATGAAAACATACATCGATTCATGAAAGCATTAAAAAGACGACGTTTTCTACTTTCTTCTCTTTTTATCATGTTCTTTTATTTGTGTGTTTCTACTTTAGTTAGTATAACTTTCATAAAATTATATATGTACAAAAAAGTAAGGATATAATCAAAAACTTTTTTTCTAAATTTGTTACGTATAAAAACATATTTTTCTTTTCGAATCTGGGGATTTTTATATATTTTTTGTGAAATTTGGGGAATTTTGGGAGATTTATTTTTTTCGACACATCACTCCATCACTGTCCACATTATTAGCCCATCGAGAGCCCATCTTTGTCTTTGATTTTAATCTTTGCCTTTTACGTCTTGTTCGTCAGTTCGTCTTGTTTCGGTAATTATTAGAAAAACGAAGCTTTATATTAAATTTATCTAATCTATATAGCATTATATTGATTAATTGATTTAATAAACTCAAATAAATAGTTGTATGAGATTCGTCACGATGCAAATACAATTTACGAAGACCTGTGTAAACTGAATGTACCTCGATGCCAAAAATTGACAGCTTTCATACGGACCGGTGAAATGGCTTTAAATTAAATTTAGCTAATGTATTTCTAGAAAACAAACTAATATTGTCACATTCGGCACCGATAAAAACATTTCCAATATATCTTATGTACTTATAGTACTTATGGTGATGCACAGCGTCGAAATGTCATCAATTATGCGGAAGATAATATTCCTTCACCGAAATTAACAGAAATCGAATTTTAAAAAATATAGCATTACATAGATAAACTTTAATAAATGAACCATGATTTTATTCAGTCCGAATTGGAATATATTCAAAGACCCGTAAATCTGCATAATTATCAACCCTATTGTGTAATTATTATTGGATATAGGTATCTATGTAAAACTGCAAAATATAAATTCATAATATAAATTCATACAGAAACTTACATTTCAGCATAAACCATTTGTAATCGATGACACAAACATGTAAATTTATTTTATGATTCAATCAAACTTTCTTAAAAATTAGGATGATTAGAGAGTCCTAAGAAACCGAATTTAATTTCGTATTTTTATTTTTTAAAATCTCAAATCTTGTTTAGGCTCATGAACTTTTATACAAAATGTTTCTGTGACTTTAAGACACCTGAAAATCGCCCAATAAGTACACTTATAATGGCCTGTGCACCATGGAAGCAGTGTGTATAAACAGATCCTGGCATAAAACTTAAGTTTTATTTATCCATGATCTTACTAACCATATCCAAAAGGATGCAGAGGAATAAAAAATAGTGCTTTTTTACAAAAATCGGACAGTTTTGGATATTGCAGTAAATGGCATTTAATAGGTGAAATGTAGAACTAGGTAAATCAGAATCTAGAAGTCTATCTTTGTACTTTATGAGACATATCAATGTTAATTTAATAATGGCATTTATTTACGGCAGCAAAGAAGTAAATAAGAGACTCATAAATAATTGTTTGAACAAAATATCTACATTTTAAATAATAAATCACATTATTATAAATATAATAAATATTTAAACAAAAGAAACAATTGTTAGTCTTTAGAATGTGACAAAGTATATTGTGCAATTCTAGATACTTCGCTTTATAGAATGATTAAAAACACTCAGTTATTTCTTCCGCATAATTTTGCAATTTTGACGTCTGTGTGATGTGTTAAATAATAACTCTGAGCAAATATCAGTGATCAGCAAACCTATTTTGTTTGTTTTGATTTGTAGTAGATAACTATTACTTATTTCTTTTCAATTTAAAATTTTAGTAATTATAATCTCAACCTCATCAATTCGTATTAAAATGACGACGAGACAAAGTTCACCTGAAATGGAGCCGGACTGCGAGAGTGCGTTACACATTTTCAAAGGGTTTTTGGTCGTTGACTCTTGTGATAATGATGATTTCGCTACAGATACATATAAGTCTGTAAATAAAAATAATAAAAAAATAAGCAAAACACATGACCATTCTAAAGAACGAAGAGAATTTTATGATACTGACAATAAGCCAAAAAAATCTGGTGCCAATGCTGAAGGATTACAGAAATCTGAGAGCAATGTTAAAGAAATAGAAACCGGTGGCAATGTCGGAGAATATAAGGAATCTTATGAAAATGCAGAGAAGGAATTTGATAAAAGTACTATAGAACAGGAGAAATCAGATAAGAGTGCCATACTACCAGAGAAACCTGATGACAATATCCATGAATGCGAGAAATCTGATAGAAATACTGAAGAACCAGAAAAATCTGACAACATCCAAGAATGCGAGAAATCTGATAAAAGTACTGAAGATCTTGAAAAATCTGATAACAATGCTGAAAAACTAGATAATTCTGATGGAAATTCAAAATCCACGAGAAAGAAGAAGCAGAAAAATCTGGAAACAATGATGAAAGACTAGAGAAATCTGACAACATCCAAGAATGCGAGAAATCTGATAAGAATTACAAAAGTCTAGAAAAGTCAGGAAGTAGTAAATCTGACGCTAAAGGTCCGGAAAAGTCTGACAATTCTAGAGATCTAGAAAAATCCAACAAAAATGTTAAACGATCAGAAAAATCTGATGTCAAAGGACACGGCAAATCTGATACTAATGCCAAAGGGAAATATGATAAAATTTCTAAAGGACCAGGAAAATATGATAACAGTTCTAGAGGAAAATATGATAACAGTTCCAGAGGACAAGGGAATTATAATTCTAGAAATCAATGGAAATCTGATTTCTATTTTAAAGGGCGTGGAAAATTAGAAAAAATTAATGACATTGATAAAAAGCTAAAAATATCTATCGACAATACTCAAAATCTTGGCTCAAGGAGGGATCCTGAAAAAACTAAACGCGATATCGATAAAGATAAATTCAATAAAACTACTAATGATATAGTTCAAAAGTTGGAATCAGGATTGGTGCCTCCTGGAATGGAGATGGATGCCCATATCAAACTGGATTCATTCAGGAATCTCCGATCTGTCTCTCCCCATGACTGGGATGATTCTAGTAATCAGTCTGTTGGCATTACCACTCAAGAACTGCGAATAAGGAGAGAACAGAAGGAAATGCGAGCAGTTGGCGGTTATCCGGGGAATACAAGAACATACGATATGCAAATGAGTAGAGTTTGGGATAGACTTCAACCACCCGTGCGTATGTCGTCACCTGAAAAAGATTACATATCCCCTCCCTTTTCGACAAGACCTCTTCCGCAACTAGTCGGATATCCTGTAAACTCTCAATACCGTGGACCAAGTTTTCGATCTTCGAGGTCTCCGCGTAGACTCACCAGATCACCTCGCCGGCTCTCCAACTCTCCGCGGAGGAGGAGCAGGTCCCCTCGGAGGCGATCTAGATCTCCTCGAAAGTATCCCGCTCGATCCCCCCCTTTCCAGCCTCGCCGATCCAGAGACTCCAAGCAACAAGAACCTGAACGCAGACTATCCCGTAAACGCTCCACTGAAAGATTTCTCCAAGAATTAATCAAGACTTCTGGGATTCAAACTCAAGATCTTGTGCGACCTCCGCCAGATATGAACCAGATGTTTATTCCCCCACGTAGTGAACCCTATGGTATGTTCCCGGGATTCCCTCTTCCTTTAGATATCCCTCAGTTTCCTATAGGAGAAGGGCCTCCTATAGTAGTTCCCCCCCCAGGGGTGTTTGCCCAACATCAACACCACGAATTTCTTCCCTGGTCCAATGTCCATTCCTCCTCCATACCAATTTTCTCCCAATAATCCAATTGAGAGTCTCCCAACTCCCCAACCTGCGCATATTCAGGCTAATCGCTTTCTGGATGTAAGTACCAAAATAATTATATATAATATGTAACATCGCTTATCTAAAAAAAATATTCAATATTCAAACTAAAAATAAGTTTAAATTTTACAAAATTATATATTTCAAATTGTCTTCATAATTAGAGCATCAATTGCGGTGATTTCCTAAATCACACTATGATGCAAGTATAATTTTTATGTGGTATGTTATGTTATGATACTCACTGTTATAATATAAGGAAGACATATTCTTTGAATGCTTATTTTATTTATTTCAGAAAACAAGTAATATAAAACCCATTGTGCTGAACAAATTAACAAAACCCACAGAAGGTAAATAACAATTTTGTATTTGTAGATCAAATTATGTTATAAAGAATTAAAAGAGGATTTTAGAATTATGCAGAATGTTAAATACAGTCATACAAATAAAATAATTATTATCGCTATCTAGATTTTCATAGAGAATACCCACCCAAGCAGGGATGCCTTTCATGTTTATTCTCATTCTACAATATGATTCTCGATATTCTAAAGACGCTGATTGATCGAATGATTGTAGACTAAGTCTCCTAGGTCTAAGTTTTTGTCCTTGAACAGTCGCCGTTAATGCCCCCTTTAAGTTTTAGAAGAAAAGTTTCTTCTATAATGATAAATAAAATACTCGCATATTTCATCAAAAAAATATTTAGATGGCTAAAACTTGCAGTGTTGAAAATTAGGGTGAATTTATAAATTTCTACTTACAATTTTTTCTGACCATAGTATTGCACCATAGTATTCAATGTTTTTCTTTCACTGTCCATGAAAAATTTATAAAAAATAATGTTCATTTTCACTCATGTTCAGTCTTAAATTTACAATACTGAGTACTTCTATTTACTTATTTGACCAACAAGTGAATTTATCGTCTAAAGGAGCTTCCTAAATTCAAAAGTTATTTATATTTGTCAGTGAAAAAGTAAAACACCATATCTCTAAATATCATACTAAGAAAGATAAAAGATATTCGTGAATATTTTTTGAATGTCTTGTACTTTAATTTCACCATAGCTATTTCTTTTCAGCATTGAACTCTGGTAACTCCCATAGAGCTTTCTCGCTTGTGGAGAAGAAAATCAAAGATGAAAGTAAGTTATTTTACGTTTTTATTAGTCACAGTATTTTTGTAGACATAGATAAAAAGTGTCTACTTATATCCAAAAAGTTGATTATTGATATTTTTTAAAGTTTGTGTGTATCATTGTCAGTAAAGTTTCATCGAGAAAAATCAACAAAAAATTAATATAAATATTTAATTGTGTGAATTTTTATTTCAACACTATAGTAAAACTTAAATTTTAGCGGTGTTATTATTTTTCAAAAGTGTTACGAATAGTAATTACAATCTATAGCCATTAGAATTCAATATTGATTCGGTCCAAGAGGTGTAGGTACAGAAAAGAAGAAACTAGAAATTAGTTAATTTCTTGCTTTGTGAATGGTGATAAGAGACCTGCCAGCTGAGAACCAACATCAGCTAACTAATTGGATCACTGACTACTAGAAAAATAAACCTGAGACAGTTACCTGGACATGTGCTCGGTGTGTTTTCAACTAATAGTGCCATTGCATCTTCTTGTTTCGCCATATTCGCTCCTATGGTGGAACATGTGGACATCACAAGATCCGTCCAGGAGACCCTATCGCCGGCCAACACTCGCCTCCTCCCACATCCATCAGCTCCTTCGATTACGTCTGGAAGATTGTCACCTACATCAGCCTGGTCCAGTGTGACAACGCCCCAAGAAGAGTAATACCCCAAGAAAATATTAGGTCCCTCAAAAATTCAGTTCTGAAGTGAAAAACTATCTTTGCAATAATAGCCTAAACGTAAAATTAGCAAATTGCTTTAAAAAAATTCGTTTGTATGTGAAAACTCTGCAGATCTTTCTTTGGAATTTTCAATTTTTTCCGATGTTGGAATTTTAAATATTGACACTATACGTACAAATGTTGCTCAGAAATCAGAACAAGAAATACCGTGATTCAAGAAACAGTGTTTAAAATTATTGAATATTACAGATCTCTGCTATGTGCAAAAGTTTCCATGGCCAATGGTCTTTACTTGTGGGTTTTGGTTGTTTTTGCGGCGAACTAGTTAAATCTTGCATTAATTGTACTCATAATTCCAGTGTTTGACTTAAGTTTGTTTTAAAAAGTTTTTCTGGAATATCTTGCTCCGTCAAAAACTCCAAAACAAATTAAGCTGGCTGCTAGAATTTTGAATACAAATTAAACAGGATTTCTAGAAATGTGATTTTAGAGTGTACCCTCCTTAATTATTGAAAAATGTTTTATGCATTGACGTTGTAGTGACAATACAAATGTATTTTTTGCTGTCACCTATTACTGTGTGTCTCTGGTATACATAATCATAGAGATTTATTACAATAATATTATATCTAAATTTAGGTAAGTAATTTAAGAAACTTGTTATGTATTTACACTTTGTTCAAATATACAGTTGATTTTTTTCTGTATAATTATGAATATTTGGAGTAAAATAAAGTGTATTTATCATAGTTTTCAATTTGGATACATTGCTACAAAGCTATGAAGAAAATCATGTATCATGCCTCTACCTACATATTGGAGTAAAGTGTAGTGAAGTTTAATGTGTTTTTTGTGTTTTTTGTGTCAAGTTATAATGTGTGAAGTGTTGTTTCATTTTACTATTACTCCCTCAACATTAGTTATTAAGTTTTGTAACAATTTATGTTGTATGTATTTATCTTTGCATTAATTTAATCATATTTTGTAATCATGAAATTTTTTGTGTTTTCATGTATAAGTCTTCTATTGAATTTTACTCTTTTTCCAATCGATATTCGTTTTTAAAATGTTAACTGGTTGTATTGCAGTCATTAATCGTTGCAAGGATGCAGTTCAGAAATTGGAGAATCTTCATTTTCCGAACCGCTTGTTTATGCCACGAAGTAAACACGAAACCCTTGATGACAGTTTTTTCTACTAAAACATCTCCATTACGAAGACAGCTGCCTCCCTCCTTCAACTTCACCAACAAACCCAACAACTCCAGCACTACCCTGTTGCCAAGTATTGTCTCAACAATCAACATGGATACATCATTTTCTTTCAACGAAACACATTTGCCGTATTCTGGAACAATATCGGCCAAGAAAAATATCTCCATTCAAACTGATTCCTTCTTCTGCGATTCTTGTGTCCTTCGTAGTATGAAACCGACTATCACCAAGAGCACAATGACGTATCAACCTGCAACCACCTCTGTCCTCACCCAAGTTTCTAATGAAGATCTCAATAGTTCTAAAATGATGTTTACAACCAACCAGTCCTCAGCATCAACACAGGAGAAGCCTGTTTCCCTCATGCACATGACACCGGCCCAGATTCTCGTTGCTGAATTAACTGCCAAAGCCAAGAGTCTTCAGCGATCTACAGTAGAAGCTATCCACAGGGCCAGGCAAGACACATCCTCCAGCCATCCGGCCAACCGTCCAGCCAGCCACTCGACTAGCCACCCGGCCAGCAATCCAACCAGCAACCCGGCCAGCCATCCAACCAGCCACCCGGCCGGCCATCCAAACAGCCGTCCGCCCTACTATCCGCAGCAACATCAACAGCCACCCAGAAACTATTCTGGACAACCGACACGTCCGAGAAATAGAGTTTGTTCCAGGGAGAAAGATTTATCGCAATCGGATAGAAATCGCAGTCATCATAAAGAAACTGATCCACATCAGAAATTTCCTAAATGGGAGCCAAAGCACAACCAGATCTCAAATCAGATATCAAACCAGAAGGGGAATGTGAGTGACCGTTCAAGGCCGAGTTCAAGGCCGCGTTCAAGGCCGCGTTCAAGGCCGCATTCCAGATCGCGGGAGTACGAATCCAAAAGGCCGCACCTGGAGACGAGTAATAATCCCCCGCAGCCTCAACCATCCCAGAGCCAGAATTATTTTCAAAAAAACAAATTGACCCAGGAATATGAACAATTCCTCAACAAGCTGAACAATGAACAACAAAATAAAAATCAATATTTTCACCAAACTTAACACGAGAAATAATGATGGATATTAATTTTATATCATTTCTTTTCCACATAGTGTAAGAAAATGAATAAAACGTAATAATTACTATTAGTTGAAAAAATTACTTTTTGTTTTGTTAATCTTGTTTTGAAAATGTAAAGTGTTATTTTATTTTAAAATTAATATGCTTATTTTAAAGTAGTAGGGAGAAAGGGGGAATTTTCATTTTTTAAGTATTTTGTCATATAAGAATGAAGCACAAATCCCAAGAATTAACAAAAATCTTAATTCAATATTTCACTATCTTTGTAGTTTACCATAATTATGAAATAAAACACACTCAGTGCTAAACTACTTTTATTCCATTTTATTTTACTCCTTCCGTAAAATATTTTGTATAAAGCCCTGAAGAAGGAGTGAGAACTTCGAAACCGGTGGGCAGTTTTAAAAAATGTGCATAAAAAAAATCTCTTCACAAATACATAATTTATATTTGGAATAGATAATGTTGTAATATAACATTACCAATACTTTTCCCCTTATTCGCACCTGATAGTGCATAGGGCACTGCATCTTGATCATTACATGAAGGCAAGATGATCAGTCTTACGCTTCAGTGCCAGTTCTAGGTGTCGCATATGAAATATTTTTATGTGTAGCACATATTGACCCCGTCGGGAATAGTGCCTGTTATTTGGAATGCACAAATAATGATGATTATTATTTAAATCATTTCCATGGATATTTATATGTATACTTATATTTAAATTAGCGATATGATAGAATGATGACTAAGACGTGCATTTTTTTTCTGGGATTTTATGAGCTTTAGAATTGTGGATTCTTTTGTAAGATGCACTAGAATATTAATGTTTATATTTTTTAAGCATTTGTATGTAACACACTCATCATGTGGACCAGTCTACGACCTGAAGAACTCTTACCATCCAAATAGTTGTGAATTATGCAAGTGTTTCTTTGTGTTGGTGCATAATGTGATTTACTTCTGTAAATGGTGTTAAAATGCAGTAATTAGATGTGGGCTTGTGTTTTTTCTCAATTTCATTTTAAGAGATGAAAAAAAAATTATAACATACACTGTACATTTGATAACATGACTTAAGATCACTGTTTAAATTCTTATTTAGTTGTTAAGTCATTTTAAGATTGATATCACAATCCTATCGTAAAAATGTCTAAGATAAAAAAGTAACTTATTTGTTTTAATTTAAAACCTACAAAATTAAACCTCATAATATTAGATCATCTATCCTCTGTTAATAAAAATGATAATACATAATATGTATATTATGTTGCATAGTTTCCTTACATAGTGTAAATGTATAACTTATTTGTTTTAATTTAAAACCCTACAAAATTAAACCTCATAATATTAGATCATCTATCCTCTGTTAATAAAAATGATAATACATATATTATGTTGCATAGTTTCCTTACATAGTGTAAATACTTGAGTGATTTTCAGTACATAATAATAAGTCGTTACTTATTATAATAGATGAGTTTCCACACTTCAGAATGTTTTAGATTTTTAAAGCTAGGTACTTTAAGAAATTGCTAACATTGTCTATAGTTTTAAAGGCTTTAAAAAATACAAACTAGATTACTATCCCGGTATTCCAGTACTACTAATTGAATACGTTGTTCATGCGTGCAAGAAGATTCTGTTACGAATTGTGAAAATATTTTTGCCAGGATTTGTGTTCTTTGCGTGTGATTGAGTTTTGCATCAAAAACCACTTCTGTCAATTGGAAGAAAAGAAACCCTTAATTTTTTCAGTGTAAAGCAAGATCTGGTTGCCTGGTAAGTAGGTTTTTTGCGCGAATTCGTTCCAGACTTTCATTTTTTTTTCAGGAAACATTTTTCATAGTCCCAATATAAAATCTTTAACAAACTGCATTTGCAGATTTCATATTTATGTTTTTGTTGGTCAAGTTTGAAATTCTGTGTACATCAAAATGAAATTTTACCAAAATAATACCCTAATTTTTATTTCTTTCATACCTACATAGATTTTGGTCGGGTAAAGGTTTTAGTTTGTAGAAAAAAATTACTGTCTGTGTAAAAAAATATTTTTATTGTAATAAGTGCGGGAATGCTTAGATTTTTAAATAAAATGTGGAAGAATGGTCGTGTCTTTATTTACCCTATCTGTTTTCACCACAATAATCTATTTAATATGGCTATGTCCGTATTTTGAATGGAAAAAATGGTAAGCGTATGGAGAGTTTTCAAAACTATTAAATCAACTAACTAACCATCACGCCATTTCCCCCGAAGAATCTACGGATTGCCGTTTATGCTGTGCTAGTGTATATATTGATCACCTATTTGTGTTTTTACTCCGTTTCACGTGTGAATCTGTTCTACATAATATTTTTTCCAACTGGATTTTGATGCTGCTTGCTGCTGGCAAAAGGACATTGAAAAATGTTAGAAGCTCCTTCATGCTAATTGTTTAGTCAATATCATCAATGTATCCTGAAATGATTTCTCAAAAACTTTGTAATTTCAATAAACTCTGTACAATCTTGATGAAAAATTTAGGCATTTGTATTATTCTATTATTCCTTTTTTCTACTTCACTCGCATGAGAAATTTGGTAAGTTCTACAAAACACATTTCTATTTAAAATATTATATTCTCTTCGTTGACGTACTCATGAGACTGCAGAAAATATCACAATTATTCTTTACTGAATAAAGTCCTGGGCGCTGAGAACCTGATGCCTTATAAAAAAGGCAAGTAATATTGAAGCTGTTAAGAGAAATTCGAAGTACAAGAGCCATCCAGAAAGTAAGGTTACAAGGGCTCCTGCGGCTGGGGAATTTTTTTAAATTCAAAAGTTGGCACATCTAGCGTGTAACTTAACAACCAGTTTATTTGGTTCCATGTGTTTTTCGGCCATTTTGTCACAGTAAATTTTTTAAAACGGATAAGTTGTCGTGCAGTCCCGTGACCTCCCGCCTGAGAGATCCGTGCGTTCATCTGTTTTTTGTCTTTGCAAAGCAATACCACTGCGAATATACGGAAAGTTTATAGTAGTGATATGATGAGACACGTCATTCATCTTCTCTAGCCGCTAGAAAGTTTCTTCAATTCAGTCATGGCATCTGTTTTTGGAACTGTACGTGGGTCCTTTTGGTGGATTTCATACCTAAAGGGACTAACATTAATGCAGAGATTTATCGCAATACCCTAAAAAAACTCGGAAGAACCATCCAGATCCGCAAAAGGAAAATGCTGACCCTGGGAGTCACAGGACAATGCCAGTCCCCATGCGGCGTGAGTTTCACAGGAGCTGCTGACATCATTTGGATGAGATATTATCACCCACCCTCCTTATTTACCCGACTTGGCGCCCTTGGACTATCGACTATTCACTAAAAGAAGCTGTGAAAAACGTGGCTGAAAGAGTTGGCGACAGAAGTCTATGACACTTGGCATATAGAAGCTGGTGCCCTGACTACAAAAATTTCTCGATCTGGATAGCGATTGCGTTTAAAAATTTTAATTTTATATTTATAAAGTTTCCGGTTGATTTCAATGAAATACTATCGTTTTTAATCTTACATAAATGTTGCAACCTTAGTTTTTCTGGATGACCCTCGTATATGGCCCAGTCAGCTGAATCACCTTTGCCTGACGACATCTAGGCGAAGGTGATCCCTTGAAGAGATAGTACTTCAAAAATGAGTACCTTCTTGGCTGAGGGAGACAAATAATATTAGGTAAGTATAAATCTCCCAATCACCCCATTGTTTACTTTAAATCATTGTTATTTAATAATTTTATTACTATAAGGCTTAGAAGATCCCTTTTTTAAAAAAGACGCCGATGACGCAGTGCTTCTTGCTGATAGCGAAGAAGAATTGCAGTCCTTGGTTACAAAGGTTTACGATGTGTGCAAGGAGAGTGATCTATTAATGAATGTGGAAAAGTCGAATGTGATGGTTTTTGAAAGAAATGAAAATATGACTAAGTGTAAGATTGTAGTAAATGGCGATAGCTTGAAACAGGTGGAAGAATTTGTATATCTGGGAAGCATGTTCACAAGTGATGGAAATATGGACAAGTACATTGAAAGGAGAATTAGTGCCGGTAACAGAATTAATGGTGCCTTAAAGTCGGTAGTATCTAATAAGTGCTTATCAAAAGAGGCTTAATTGGCAGTGCATAATGGAGTTCTGGTACCAACCCTTATGTATGGAAGCAAGCATGGAGTTGGAAAAATAAGGATGAAAGTAAATTGAATGCAGTTGAAATGCGATCTCTCAGGCGAATGTGTGGTAAAACTATTTATGATAGGTGCACTAATGTTGAAATTAGAGCAGAATGCAAGGCTGAGATAAGCACTATCGACAAAATTAAGAAAGGTCTTTTACGTTGGTTCGGTCATGTAGAGCGAACGGATGATGAAAGAACGGCTAAAAAAATATATGATGCGACTGTGCCTGGATGTAGAAGTCGAGGAAGGCCGAGAAAGACATGGCATGATCAAGTAAAACAAGTGCTTGAAAGTGGGCATGTAAGAAGTCGGAATAATCGACGTGCGTGCATGAGAAGATGTATGAATGTGGAGGAAGCAAGAGAAGTATGCCAGGACAGAGTGGTATGGCGTTCTATCCTCTATGCCAGGACAGAGTGGTATGGCGTGATGGTTAGTTAGTTAGCTTTTTTTAAATAAATTGTATCTTAGAAGAAATAAGTAATAAAATCTCATATCTACTTTATAACTAAAGATGCTGAAGCTGCCCAGACCTGTTGTCAAAATTCTTACGAGTTTTAAAAAAAAAATTTAAAGCTGCAATTTATTATTCATTAACCCATGTTATAGATATAGACAGTATAATAATGTTTTACTGCATGCAACATTTTTTCAGGTTGCTATTTAACGGTTTGAGTGGCTATAATTTTTGAACTTTATTTTTTTGCTTGCAAGGTTTACTTAAAATCATAGCTTAATAAACTAAAGAATATTTATGTGTGTCTTACTTTTTCTATAACAAGATTTATAATTTATTTACCCAAAAAATATTATCAGAAAAATAGACCAACAACTTAGGCTTTTGTTACTCCTAATAGCCAATAGCGTGAAACAAACATTATCTTATGATTTGACTACTTGTAAAAATTATAATCGGCACCCCCTTTTTTTAAATAAATACTTCAATGTAGTAGTAGACTTATCTGTACAAGTACAACTTTAAGATGATAATCTTCAATGCTCGCTAGTTTGTTTACCTCTTCCAATAATCCAGTACGGTCCAATAAAAATTAATCCTCCAGAATAAAAAACTCAATAACTAGGAATTTTGTGTCTCAACTACCAAACATGAAGCAATGTGGGAATTATATCCAAGGTACAGAGAAAACAAACAATGGTAAGTTATCAATTTATTGATTTTGTTATATATTTGTTTTGGTCTTTGTTTCTTTAGTTTGAATGTTAATAAATATATTTTCTCATGAAGATTAATGTGTGTTTTATTACATTTATGAATCCTTGTATATTTATATTTAAAATCTGAAGGGCGATATAACAAATTAATTTCCTTATTAATTTTATTAAAAAAACATTCAATCAAACTGGTTTATAGTCTAGTAGTAAAGTTATGGACTACAGACTCAAATCCGAGTCCACCACAACTTATTTCCTGACGCAGTTGTTTTCGAATGTTAGAAAATAGCATCAAAATAATGGGGTACCTATATATTAAGGTACTGTCGGGGAATGAGTTCGTGGCGTTCGGGGAAAGAAGTGTGTGCGGAGGGTGCATCCCACGCCACGTTCCTCTTCTACCCGCTCGCCCCTAGGTCATGGGGACATTTCGTGACGTGCGTACTACTGCCGATTCGGATTGCTAGTTTATTTTTTTAAATGTCTCGGGATTCCGAAACACAGCAGTTCTCTTTTTCATGGGATGGTATACAATTGAAATTGGAATAAGAGGTTTTATTGTTGCTAAGCGAATATAGTTTAAAGTATTCTGTACATGTGGTCAGGTCTATTGTTTGTGTTAGGTTGAGAGATGAATGGATAGATAATTTAAAACGTTTTTTATTATGGGTGAGTAGAGTAATGGGTGCAATATCACACTTATAACTAAAAAAGTCTTAAATTACCCATGTATTCATCTCTCAACCATAAACAAACAATAGGCCAGACCATGTGTACCACATATACCGACATACTACACTCACTTAGCAATAATATTACAAACTTCTTATTTCAATTGTGTATTATCCATATTGTACACTATCTTTGTTTTAATTTTCATAATTGATATTGTAAACTATCCCTTGAAAAAGTTGCACGCGTTGTTTCAATATTTTAGTTATCTTACTATTCCCATTATCAAAATTTTAATTTATGTAGCTAGGTACTTGTCGATTTATATCGATTTCGATTTTCAGGATAGTGTAGCAGTAACAGCACTAGCCGCATTCGTTCTGAGCGCCACCAACTCATTCTCCAACAGTACATATCGCATGCTTAATGGAATACTGACCCATTAGTAGATAGGTCATAATGAGTTACGTACAGAGACAGGCTTCTGTGAGCGCCATCATCTGACCAATACTTAATCAAACGTCATAAATACAATCAATTATGACTAATTATTAATAAGTATTAATTTTATGCGTCAACCAGTAGGATGTCTTCTCATAACAAGACCTTCTTTTGCGATGTCCCAAAAATTATTTTTTTTAGTTAAGATAGTAATTCCATTAAGCATGCGATATATCACAAGAACACAAATGCTTCATTTTTTTACTATTTTAAAGTAACTAATAAAAGTTCAATCAAAATACTTGGTGCACTTCCACTTTATATTTATTTCGCCAGTTAGTGCTTTTCACCCTGTTACAGGCATCTTCAGACTGGTAAAATTTTGTACAAAATGAAAGCATTTTACCAAATAAAATTTGGGAACAAACTCATGAGAAAGAAAAAACATTTTAAAAGTGTTTAAAAAAACCCTGTTATCAGTTGAGAGAAATTTTGCAAAAAAAAAACAAATTGATATTATTATTTTTCTGGCTCACAAAATATAGATTTTACTAAAAAAATTTGTGTCCTTTAAACAAAGGATTTTTAGCTATTTCAATGATTTTTTTATAACATCACAGGATAATACTATGTATGGTTAAATTATCTCCAGAGCTGGATGAAAAATTCATATTAAGAACTCAGAAAGTGGTAAAATTCATGCATTATTCGTTTAAAAAATAATGCTGAGTAGAAAAGTATCTAGCATTAGATTACTGAATTTCATTAAAGCCCACTTTATACGGGACAGAAAACTGTGCCGTTTGCAAACTATCCCGTATAAAGCTAAAAGTGTATGGAATATTGAGAGCGAGTACACGTTAGGCGTTTTTAAGCGCGCGTTTTAAGAATATAGAGGTCAGTCAAAATTGTACCTACACATTCAAGCGCACGTCGGACGCACGCTGTCAGATTTTCGTTCAAACCCAGAGATATTAAATATCTCTGTTCAAACCACAGATTATAATATATATTGAATGCTTTTCAAAACATATTTACATTATCAGCTATATTTACTGCGTCCAAATATATGATAATAACTTACGATCACGCTTAAAAAATATACACATTTATTATTTAGCGTGTCTTTTGACAGATTACAGTTATCTGAACAAGAAACAGTACAGTTTTTCGGTCCCGTATAAAGTGCGCATAAAAAAATATTTGAAATCAGATAGGTATTATACCTACCTAGTACTCTGTGTCAACTTCAAGTCGGCATAAAAGATTGGCGCAAACATTACTTTTTATTCCTGTCTGCATTATTTAGTACCTACTTTAATATTTACAGGATGGTAATACAATTGTTTGACAGCCATTGTTTTGTTGACGTTTCTGTTTGACGTCGCTTACATCGTTTTGGAAATTTTACAATCTTAAAATGGCTGTCGGTGGTGAAGGAGGTGTCAAAGTTAGATTAGAAAAGTTATCTCTTGACACAGATCAAGGGATTTTAGAAGATGAACATCAGAAATGGGG
>JAGVSP010000574.1:0-83179 GCA_022494985.1 Micrasema minimum
TAGTTTCGGGAACGAACACTGATGGCAACATTCACAAAAGCCATCATCGAGGAAGTGATTGAAGTGAACGGAGTGAGACTGTCTAAATATTTCAATTTTAGTTTTCGAACACATAATTTAACTTAGTTTTTCTCGGTGCCTATGATGATAAATTACACGTTTATTTTACAGGCAATGTGACTTGGGGGTATGTACGTTCTTTCACTATTTTTTCATACACCCGGTACCTCGGACCCTAGGCAATAGTTGAATTGTATTATTTAGAAAAGTGGTCATTTCCTGGGAAACATTACTGTATACAAAGCCACTAAATTTTAACACTCCGCATAGCCACAGATTTGTACAACAAACAAAATGTTTTTAATAGAATTGACCACTACGCTGGGCCCAATAAATATTTTTGTTTTCTATGTTTATCACTCAACCACTCAACATTTGAGAATTACAATAAAAAAATCGTGTTTTTTTCATAAGTAGTGATGATATTACATTTGAATACATATCCGAACTATTTTCCTTATAAACTTGTTGATATAATGTTTTTTTGAGCAAGTAGATTTAATTTATAAACTTGCCCTTTTATCTTTTTAAATTGCTAAAATGTTTCTGCTTTTTAAGGTACTTCCTTATTTTGACTATTAATTTATACTGATCAAGCATCATAAATATGTAGCACCGAAATTGAAATATTACAGTATGCTTATAAGATCTCGAAACTAACATAAGTTTTTTTTAATTCGGAAACTAAATGCTACAAAAGAATTTAATCTAAATCAATCTGCTTAATTAATTTTACTACTTACTTAAGATGACAAACATTTCATGAAGTCCCCCACACCGCCACAACTTGATTCCTATTTTCGAGCACAAGCTGTGTAGGCTTAGTTAAAAATTGTATTTTCAAATTGAATTACGTGCAAATATATGATTGCATAGATTTCTTTTCTAAGTTTTTTAATGTTTTCTAAAATTGCTAAATGAATACCGACATTAATTGATATTTTTTATTTCAGATTTATCCCATGGAGTCCTGATGAAATAATCTACAATATTACTGAAGATCTGAACATAAATCTCAATATTTATAAAAATGAAAGCACTATGATAATCAATAAATTTTTTATATCTCATAAGATGAGTACACACATATTATAAAGTTTTGAAATACAAGTAAATTATTACTTGATTGATATTGTTTCCATGCTCGATTGTTATTTGGCATAGAAAAATGTTGCACCGACAAGCATTTTACAACCGATGGGTTCAGGGTCTGATGTTATTTGTCATCATTTGGATATTCTTCATGGTCATGGTGGCCCTACCCATGATGTGTTCTAGCCCCACGAAGACCAGTAAAACTAATATTGAGCCTGTCAGTGATCGCCTGTCACAGGCGCTGCTTCACCTTGGAATTCTCAAAAAACAGAATGAAGAATTAAAGGCGTTATTCCATGACCTCCATTTTAGGTAAATCATCATGCTTGCTTATTTATTTTAATTTACCACCATTTTTAGTTTAATTTAACAGGCCAGGAGGCCCAATAACAGAGGGGAACAACATCTCAGACCTTGATTTTTGAAAATGCAGATTTTTGTGTTATGTATACATTTCTCAGTAATGTATTTTCAAACATGCGTACTGTCTCAAAGGGTTAAGTTTATTAATTTGAAACACTTATAGTAAAAAATTTATTTTTTAAATAAATTTCAATAATTATTGTTTTAATGCGTTTCAAAAGCTCCTTTTGTGGGTTACCATTTGTCCAAAGCTTTTGTAGAAAACATTCTAAATGAAGATCTGGACATGTCCCAGTTATGATTTTTAATACTGAAGTTTTTTTCAGGGATTTGGCCAAGGAGAAACAATTAGAGTTAGTTAAACAACTAGATGAATCTGTAAACAATGCCTTGGATAATACTAATGATATTCTAGAGAGTGCTAAGACTGGGAAATCTGCTGCATGGAGAAAGGATATAGACCAGAAGTCAAATCCCTCCATGGAGTATGAAAATGTTAGAAGAAAAATTGAAACTAATACTCAAGAACTTTGGAATTTTGTCAATGCGGAGGTTGAAAAAACGATGAATATAGACAATTCGGAAAATCCGGAAATTTCTAAGGTTCTCAAAAATATACTCAAATTAGGGATAGAGCACAAGAGGTGAGTTTTAAACTTTTGATTTATATTTATAAATATACCTAAATTTGAAAAAATATTTGAAACGTTTTTCTTCTCTGATTTATTTTGTACTAACTCCTGATCCAACTTTGAATTCGGCCTTGGCTTTTGCATATTACTTATACACCGTTTCCCACGATGAGACCGCGAAACTCCAGAGGGTGATTATTCATGATATTCTGAGAAAAAAATCTTAATAAAGTATTTCAATAAACTCAATTCTAATTTCTTAAAAAAATGATTAAAATATGAATAAAAATTCACGCGTGTAATACCGTCCATTTTTGAACTGGCTAACACCACGTGACCTGCACCAATTTCAGATATGAAATTCGAATTTTGAATGTCCGCACAAGGCGTACCAGAGCGGACCCCCACTCCTCCCCGCCCACCCCACCGCCACCCCGCCGCCGCTAGCATTTCAAACAGAAGCCAGTATTACATAGTCGCTTTTTATTAATACTTTTTTTTTAATTAATTATTAAAAATGCCCGGATCAAAAAACTTAAAAGGATTTTTTTCTCAGAATACCATGAACAATCACCCTCCGGAGTTTCGCGGTCTCATCGTGGGACACGGTGTATATATATTTAAAAAAAATAATATGGAAGAAGTTAGTCGGTCCATTTATAGACTTTTGACCCCACAGCCCTGTTTTTGACTATAAGATGTAAATAATTTTCAGCCAATAATACAAAACATCTCAAATGATTTTCTGCCATGTTTCTTAACATTTTTTAGTCTTTCAATATTTTCATGGAAGAAAAGTGTTCCAATCTAGATCTAAGATAATACTGTGTAGATTTTTTAATTATGTACCCAAATATCATAAAATCTCTTATTTGATTGTCACAGTGTTGATTGTATTTATACTGATTTATGTTAAAAATGTCTTCATTTTCATCCAATTACTTTTTTTCAAAGCAAGTAAATCTGAGTAGATTCTACCAACAACACATTTACCTCTATATTTCACAATAATGGAAAAATCTTATCACATAGTTTATATTATGTAACACAAATGTATCTGGTTTTCTGCCTTTCTTATCACATCATGTTTTAATGTACTGATTCAAATATGAATTAACTACACATAGAAGTGATTTACTTACGAAAACGGCGCTTTAAAAATTGTCCGTATTTATTATTATTATTATTATTATAAAAGGTGTGCCTGTAATATAAACACTTGATTAAATAGGCTCTTTGTTTTTTAACAACATTTTGAATGTGTACAAATACTTGTAGACAAATTACTGGATTATGCCCATGCTGGGTAGGGTGTCACGCTCCATAGTAAAAAATAAACAATTTTTTATTTTGGTGAGATAGGTCTCAAAAGTTGTATTAGGTATACAGAATTAATTAAAGAAAATAAAAAAATAATCTTTGGCTCGCTAAAATGGATTTAAATTCTGAAAAATTATTAGGAGAAAAACCATTCTGTTTTTATTCATTTTTATTTCTTCGAACTGTTTAAAAAAGTTAACAAAATACATAGAAAATTAAATTACTAAAGATTTTTTTATGTACTGTTCGTAAGATAAGCTTATTAAAAATGAAAATTAGTCTGTTTGGCACAAAAATTAAAGAATTTAACTTATTTTTTTTAAATGGAAGTTTTACACTATTCAAAACCTATCAATGGATAATATACAAAAAAAAAGAATGAAAAAATACAAAACTAGCAGTAAAAAGTTATTTATAAAATATTTTAATAGTAGTATTTTTTTGAATTTTCAAAACTTTGGGGCATTTCAGCGAGCCTTTATTATTTTTAGAGTAAAACGCAACTTTTGAGACACCGTTTCTGTATTCGAAAATTGAAAACAAATATCAGATATTATTGATATCCCAACAGAGACAATGACAGGTTATAAGCCCTGTAAACGCCTAAATAATCCACATTCGTTTCCAGAGATTCTCTGTCTCTGTTGGGATATCAATAATATCTTTGTTTTTTAATTGATAATGAATTATAATCATGATTTTACAGCGAAATATAATCAAAAGGTTTCCCACTGTTTATGTTAAGCCATAAAATATACATACGGATATAATATTATTTGTGATAAACCGATATAGCCAGTAAAAACTAATCTCACCATTTCAAATCACCAAGAGTAATCCGCCTCGTAGCATATTGGTAGTCACGCATTTGGGGTCAACATAAAATATTAATATTTGAGAATATTAATACTGCACTTGGTGTACCGATGCAGTGCCCTATGCACCATTGGGTGCGAATAAGGGAAAGTAGTAAAAGTAGAGAGATTTATATACCTTTGTTTTTTTTTTTTTTATTTAATATTTTTATTGTTACTGTATCACGTTTTTATAGCAATTTAAAATTGAGTTAAGAATAACCTATTCTGAAATAAGCACAATATAATTTAATACAACACCAAATAAATCAACCTAAGCATGGATATGACTGTTGTATAATAGATTTACTAACATGTTTTTGATTTATTAAATGAATGTGCAAATAAACACATTTTGACTGCATCCATAATTTGGAGACAAGCTTTAAATTCAACTCGGAAGAATTGTGAATGTCGAAAGTGATTATTACAGCAATGTATTTATTTGGTTATTCCCTAGGTAAAGAGTGATATAGAATATTGTATTTTAATTAAATTAAATTAAATTTAATTTAATCAATTTTAATTCACAAAATATGGATAAATGTCTCCATTCAACGTGTAACTATGCTATTGCTACGTAAACAATGTGTTTCAGTGCCGTACTAATAAAATGTAAAAATACTTTTTTATAGTAAAAGTTTTGTGATATAAATTTGAAATTTAAAAAAAAATTGATTCTTGTTGATTACATTATTTTTCCAATGTTTGACATTTCATTTCTTTTGTTTGACTTATTTTACAATCAAGTGGTCACTCAACCCAGCCAATGACAGGTCATAAGCCCTGTAAACGCCTAGATATCCATATTCCCTTCCAAACTCCTCTCTGTTGAGATGTCAAATTGTATTTTACAATTGTTCGATGGTTAATGTTATTACATTACCAATAATATTTCATTAGATTAATATAAAGGTACCTATTTGGTAGGTAAAGAATTAGGTATGTACACAGAAGAAAATTTAATTTAATTTAATTTAAATTTGTGCTCTTTCTATTAACTATTTTCTAGGTCTCTTTTGAATGACCTTGAAACCCTCCAGGAAGTAGACGGCTACCAGAGGTGGAGAGAAACTGAATCAGCCGCCCTGAGTGACCTGGTCCAGCGAAGACTTCACGCTTTGCAGAACCCCCCCGACTGCTCAAAAGCTAAAAAAATCTTGTGCAATCTCAACAAGGTAAGTCATCTGTTCTGACGCTTGCGCTTGTTCAACTCATTGGTGGACATTCTTGGCCTTATTATATGTGGGTATAGGACTGGGTGCCAATACCGTATATACCGGCCCTACATAGGTTCCTCAAGTACCTAAATAAACCCATATTCTAGCTTTACCACTATCTACATGCCCTACATAGCTCCCTCACATACTTAGATAAACCCATTCTAGCTTCAACTCTCCTAGTCCAATTGAGGAGTGTTTTCACAAAGGTGGTATATCAAACAGATAAAATTTTACTACCACTACTACTTTCCCTTATCCGCACCCAATGGTGCATAGGGCACTGCATTGGTACTCCAAGCGCAGTGTATCTTGATCATTTTATTACATGAAGGTAGGATGATCAGTCTTACTCTTCAGTACCAGTCCAAGGACACATCCAAGGAAAATCACATGCAAATAAATATTTCATGTTGACCCCCTACGGGAATCGAACCCGCGACCCCATGCGCGGTAGCCAAATGCGCTACCACTATGCTACGAGACCGACAAAATTTAACAGCAAAAACTTATTTAATAAGTTTGTATTAGCTATCGCGAAATACATCACAAGATGGTGGTTTGAAACTTAAAAGTCATAAGGAATAGTTTTTCTATAATACTTTTTGATTGGCTGTAAGTAGTTGATACGACTTTTTCAAAAATAAAAATGGTGGAAAAAAATTATTTGCTTGACTTATCACTGAGAAAACGCTCCTCAATTATAGCATGTATTGTATCTGTAAATATCTTGTATTCCAAGTTTTTGTAAATATACGCATCTTACCAGATACTAATACATATTTGAGGGCCACCAACCTCCAGCCCAGGGTATGACATAACGCCAGAGACATGTTAAGTTAACTTGATAAGCTATTTCAAAGAGAACTGTCAAAATTTTATGTTCCATTTGTATTTTGCAGTGAATCAAAGACAACCATATCTATCTTCCACTATCTAATACATTTCAATCATTCTGTTTCCCTCTAACAAGTAAAATCTGGACATGACAAGGGACGGAAGAAAATAGCTTATCTATGAAAATTAATATCATTGCATAAGGCTAAAATAATCTGTCACCTTGTATTCAGGGCTGTGGCTACGGCTGCCAGCTGCATCACGTGGTGTACTGCTTCATCCTGGCCTACGCCACGGAGAGGACGCTCATCCTGCAGTCCGTGGGCTGGAGGTACCACCGCGGGGGGTGGGAGAACATCTTCCAGCCTGTGTCGGACACGTGCACCAGCGCGGACGGGGAGACCAAGGACACGTGGCCGGGTAATTAGACAGCCTTGTCTCAAGTAACTAGACAACCTCGTGTCAGGACCTACCAGCAGCTTACAGGGGGCGATTATAGAGGCCGTTCGGATTTATAAGGAATTTCTTAATGTCAAATAGTTGTTAACCACCGAATGCTCGGGTTTTTTTTTCACTATAATAGAATTAAAAACATCGGGCTGTTTTATTTTTTATCTAAAGAGTTAACATAATTATTATTATTCAAAATTAAATTATGAACAGCATTTTGAGTGTGTCCAAATACTGGATTTCACCCATTATGGTATAACATGAATACGATTGGCCCTGTCTAGGCAAGTGGTACACCCAGGTGGTCACGCTGCCGGTGATCGACTCGCTGTCGCACCGGCCGCCCTTCCTGCCGCTGGCGATCCCCGCGGACCTGGCGCCGCGCCTGCGCCGCCTGCACGGCGCCCCCGCCGCCTGGTGGCTCGGCCAGTTCCTGCGTTTCCTGCTGCGCCCGCAGCCCGACACGGCCGCCTTCCTCGCCCAGACGGTGGAGAAGATATTTGATGATTTATTTCTTAAAGGGTTCATATTCGACGCACAGATAAAGTAGGAACGGAAGCAGCATTCCATCCGTTGAGGAATACATGAAGCATGTAGATGAATATTTCACTCGATTGGAGATGACTGAAAAAGTTGATAAGAGGAGAATTTATCTAGCATCCGATGACCCAAAAGTATGCGTAATTTTTTTTAATAGTATATTTTAATGCAATATTTAATATAGAACGAAAATGAATCTAATTTCTTAAATTTTAGGTCATTGTGGAAGCAAAAAAGAAATATCCTTCATACGAAGTTATTGGTGACACAAATGTAGCAAAAACAGCCGCTGTGTCTACAAGATATAGTGTGAATTCATTGCACGGTATCATTTTAGATATACATCTCCTAAGTCGCTGTAATTTCTTGGTCTGCACGTTTAGTAGTCAGGTGAGACTACTTCATTTTTTCCTATTAAACTACGTAGTGTATGTAATTGATTTACTATGTACCTAAGATGTTTTGAATGCAAAAATGCATAACATTGTGAAATTGCAAAATGATTGGGAAAATGTATTGAATTTATTTTACTTGTTAAACAAGTAATTTCTGTTGTTATCACAGCGTGGTGAATTCACTATTGGTCCCGCCTTTGTTATATGAGTGAGGGCTTAGTTCTTGATAAATTAATTTAACAAAAAGGTTCACATCCCGAAATGCTTGTCACATAATATGTATATGAATTTCTAAACTACAATTTCCAAAAATATTTTTTTAAATCTTTTGGTGCGTCAGAGAAAAGAAGTACATTTTGAATCACAAAATGTGATGAAAAATAAATTCGCACAAATAAACATAAAGTCAATTATTTTGACCAATATGAAAAGTATTACAAAACCCTCAATTTAATATTGTCTAATGGAATTTACTCCTTTAGGTCAGTGCAATATCCTTTTTGTTTGCAGGTATGCCGAGCGGCTTACGAAATAATGCAATCACTGCACGTGGACGCATCGGACAGGTTTGCATCTCTGGACGACATATACTACTACGGGGGGCAGAACGCCCACAACGTGAGAGCCGTGTTGCCGCACGACCCCGCCCCACAGACTCCCCAGGAGATGCAGCTGAAGGTTGGAGACCTGGTGGGAATAGCCGGAAACCACTGGAACGGCTTTAGCAAAGGGGTGAACAAGAGAACCAATCAGGTACTGGTTTAACTAAAGCTGTTTCTTTTATATCTTTTCTTGTAAAAATATATATTTTCGTCCCAGTAACATTCGCAAATATTTCAGTTTCATGAATGCTTTTAAATAGTAGTGGTGATGTGGAATTCTAACCAAGGAATAATGGTAATCCGGAGTCTGCAGTTCTAACCACTAGATCCTAACTTGGTTCATTATTTTATCTTAGATTCATCATATATTTATACAATATGTACCTGCACATAGGAATCTTACCTTGATTTTGTTCTTATAGGTTCTTCTGGAGAACTTTTTTCTCCTGTTTATTACTCATTTGACTGCAAAGTGTGGCTGCAGCAGATCCCTATCATATTAGACTATATATCGTCGGCGTTCAGGCAGTTAACGGCGGCGTTCGTTTGATCACTCTTTTAAGCACAATAGTAACACAAACTCTGGTTATCTCAGCACTGGTAACAGTGTTTCTGGAGTTAGTGACTTCTGCCCGAACGCTCACAATATATTATTATTCAAGTGTGTTCTTTATAAATTTATATTTTTTTTTACATAAATTTTGTTACATCTATAATCATTCCTCTTTTTTAGATTGGTCTCTTTCCTTCATTTAAGACAGTGGACAAACTGGATGATGTTGAGTTTCCTACGTATACTAATGTTCCCTTGGTTGTGGAATAGTTTAGTTGCGTTTGTCTACTCACTGAAGACAACTATCTTGAATACAATTTGTGATAAAATAACATTTATACAGAGTGACGTTAATACTAATTTATGATATTAAGTGGATAAAATCTACACCTCAAAGATTGACAGAGATTTTGCATTAAAAGTTCAGAGTAATATATTTTTATTTTTCTAGATCTAGGACCTCACACACGGTGATCAAATTTGAGTGTTACAAATTTTCTGAATCAATAATTTGTACATATCTTATTAGTATATTTTTTATTTATTCGATTAAAATGATATTTTTTCTTTTTACTAAATTTAAAAAAATCGTAATATTGTAACTAGGTACATAATATTATACAAACCTGCATTTTTTGTAAAATAATACAAATTTACTTTTTATTTATAATACTTTATTGCCATCTACAATACCATGTTATATATAATTTGAAATTATATTTTTTATTTAAATAGCCTGAAATGTAAATAATATCAGTTTGTAAAAAATACTATATTTTTATGTCTACTAATTACGATGGCAAGGCATTATTTATTGATTATTTAAATGTAATGTGATTAAATCCATACATATTTTCATATTCCCTCAATTCTTCAATTTAAAATCTTTTCTGGGGTACATTACCGTAATATTTAAATATTGTAGGCTTCCGTTGACAAAAATAAACCCAAGCTAATTACGTATAGGTGCCTAATCTAAATATCTTGCAATTACTAGATAAATAGTAATGAACATATTTAACTATTCATAATATCAAAATTTTTATAATGGTTTTCTCAACTTTTCATTTTCCTTAGCATTAATTAATTTTAATGAACATAGTCTTACTGGGTATTAATTTAGTTAAAATGGCGTGTGTATGTACACAATTTAGTTATATTATGATATTATTGGCTATCACCAATCCTATTTGATTGTACGCCTCCTAGTCTTACGATGTCCATATTAAATGTGTTAACAATATTTTGCAGTTCAAGTTTTTATGAGCTTAAAGTGTAATTAATTTACATATTTCATGTTCCTACTTATTTTTATTCTAAATTATTTTCTGTTTTTTTTTTTTTAAAACTATGCTGGTTCTGCAATCATGATTTTAACAAGTTTAAAGTGCCATCATAAAAAATAAGGCAATCATTCTGACCTTCATAGTATAATAGTTCTTTAATTTATAAAACCATGATCAATTATTCAATGAGATTACCTTATTAGTACGTTCCAATTTCGTGTAAATTACTACTGATATTAAGGAAATATCCAAGTTTTTTTATTTACACTGTAGTCATTCCAATGTTTGAAGTATTTTGTTTTTGTTTATTTTAAAGTTAAGTGAGGTATCTGTCTTAAATTACCCATTCCAGCAAAATGTGTTTGCAGCGGTTATTTTGAAATGTCTTGAGGCAAATTTCGCTTGAAAGGCCTGCCCGTGCCGGCATGGTTGGAGGCAGGAAATCTGCCGGTGTATTCAAGGTAAGGTTTGGCGTATGCGAGGTTAATAACTAATTGCTTACATAAAAAAATTGTTTTGCATAATATATATGTTGCAAGATAAAACTGTAAAAATCTCAATGTGACGTAGTGTACATAAAAACCTTGTAAGGACCATTTGCAAAAATAATTTAGGTTTCTTTCGAAGGGGACCCTTATTTTTTAATACACATAATTATGTAGCATTAAGCTACTGTACAAAAATCATGTATTTGGGTATTATGAGGTTTAAATTCTAAGATATGGGTTATACATTTTAATTATACATCTGAGCAACAATAAACTATTTTTGTATTAACAAATAAATTAATAGCACAATTATTTATAGTTAGGTTACTTTCAACTGTATAAATTATTATGTATCAGGGTGGTACACAAACTAATTTGAAAAATAATTCAGTAAAATTACTGAAAAAATAATTATTACTAGTTTCAATAAAATTAATGATAAAAGAATATCATATTGATCTGATTTTTAATGAAAATTTATTATGAAAATATTTGCTACTGATGTATTTCAATCTCACGATATCTAAAAGAAACATTTTTTTTTACATTTTACAACCAAATTTAACATTCCAAATGTCGTTCATGCAAAATTCAATATTTTGATTAATTTCCACAATCGGACATAATATAAGAAAAAAAGTATTGGAAAATCCTTAAAATTCTTGGTAATCCGGTTTTACAGTAGAGTATTGTATGCAAATGCTGATTTAGTAACACAATTTTTTTAATTATTTTCAATTCTATAAAGTCGATAATAAATCTGCATAATTCTCTTGAGTCTGAAAAATTAAAACAAGTTCTTCCAACTTAGGTTTTCCAAAAAATCCTGCAATAATCTGTATTGGCCAATAATATTATTTCATTTCCGCTAATAAATTCTGTTAACTATATAAATTGCAAATTAAAAATAAACATACATAATTATGATTTGAAGATTTTTTTTTACTTTTATGTAATATTACAAACACAATGTTTGTATACTGTATGCTAAAAGACCAATGTATGTAAATATTACGTCTGTAAATATAAAATATACTATGTAATGTAGTAAATTTATAGTATAATTATGTTAAATAATAAATTATAGATCTTGATTGAATCTTTTCATAATAAAATGATATTATTTATTTGTCACAACCTTTTAGATATTTTGAATAATCAAATGATTAATCTTAATGTGTTGCTTTATGTTATTTGTAATAGGTTTCTGTCTCAAATTATATTAATAGAGTAAAAATAATTTGTATAACTTTAAATATTTACTGCCAATAATTTTTCTTATGAAGGGTAATGAGTGAAAGATTTAGTCAATAACTTGTTAAAATTCAATCCACAATACTTATTATTGCATACCTATATTTTTAGATTTTAAATAATATGACATTTGAACAAAAGTTTTTTCTTTTAGCTCTTACCCTTCATATTTAATATACAAACACGTACCTACATATTTTAAATTTCAGATTGTGTATGATGGAGATAATAATTTTTAAATACTCTGATGTAAAATAAAATACCTCTTTTTGTTTAAATTTTGTGTGGATTCATTGGACAGTACTGCAATTATTTAAAATAACATTAATATCAGGCATGTCGGTTTTAATTTTATTAAATAAAAATACCCTGCATATTAAAAATTTTACTGAGTAGCATTTAAAAAAATATATTTTACTGTTTAATTGGAGGTTGGCTGATTTTTAAAATCCTGTTTCTTGATATTTTTTTGGTTTTAAGTGGATTGGATACTAAAATTATTGTCTTAAGGCTGCAATCTTTTTGCAGATAATTTTTCAGGTTCTGCAAATAAACAAACTATTAAAAGTGTGTAGTGGTTCCATCACAATTAATTTTAATGCCTTTTACACCCAAGCTGTAAAATGATCTATAAAAATTACTATGATTGCAACCCAGAGAGTGTTGATATAAATGAAAATTGGTAAAAAATGTTTATAATTTTAATTTATTAAGATAAATTTGTGGTAAATTTTATATTTTAAAAATATCTACACATTTATGCAGGACCCTCTTTAGTTTAGTCATTTTTATTGGAATGTTGAATTGTCGTTTAAAAATTATTGAGGTTATAGAATTTTTGGAAGCACATTATAAAAAATTGTTGCATGAATCTCATAGTTCAAAATTCTAGATACATGTGTTTTGGTAATCGGGGAGTGCATTAAAAATATTTTTTCAAATTGCTTGTTTTATTTTGACTAAACCTGCCCCCTCCCCCAATCAGCTAAAGCGCGCTTTATACAGGACAGAAAACTGTACAGTTTCTTGTGCAGTTTGAAAACTGTATAAACTGTCGTATAAAGCAAAAACTGCATGGAATATTGAATGGTCGGCGTGACGTTTAGCTGACCTGACAGTTAATGTTTTTTTATGTAAAAGTTTAAGTAGATATTGATATATTGAATACTTTTAAAAACGTAAGAAAAAAATTCTATACTATTAACAATATCCTGGGACATACGATAATAACTTAGGATAGTGCTTAAAAAATAGTGCTAAATAGCATGGTTTTTGACAGACTACAGTTTTCTGTTCTGTATGAAGTCCGCTTAAAACTTTGCTCAAAATAATGATATTCGGTTATTTCCGTAAGTTATTTTGATAATCGATTGATAAATAAATAAAATAATCAGATATTTAAAAAATTATTAATGACTTTCCAGATGAATTGGTTTTTTCAAAATGACAAGTGAGCCGGCAGCGAAATCCAGTTATTAACTATTTTTAAAAAAACATTAGTGGGCAGCGATTATTCGATTTGCCAATCATTTTATTCAATCGGTTATTATTCGTATGACCGATTGATGGACGAATAATCGGTTATACTGAATAATTCAAATTGTTGGGTTATGGTAATCGATTGTTATCGGCATAATCAAACAATTCGATTATGCTCATACCTAATTTATTGATTGAAAGAAAGACTTAAAAAAGTATAGATAAGACTACCTAGGCTGGTATTACAAGAGTTATGGCATGTAGATATAGATAACTTGTAATACCAGCCATGGAAAATACGTTTTAGGCTGGGAATTATTAGGTACTTCCATTGATTCATTAATACACCTAGATCTGCCTTGCAGAGTAAATTATTTAGAAAAAGTAATGACACGAAGATTCCGCACCTTTAATTCTTACCACTTATACACTTACACGGGTCGACCTATCAGAGCCCTTAGACTGCCGGCAAGCATCCGCCCACACACCGCAAAAGGTATGGGCTATATATATAGGGTTACAGTAATAGTATACAATACTAACCCGTTCCTTATGAGGAGCGTTCATGAATTTTACGATCCATCTAAAATGACTTTTTTTTTCTTGTGGACGTGCTGTTTGCAATTATTTAGGAAAAAAAACTTCTTTGTATTTTAATTATTTAAGACTATGTAAACAAATATAAAAAACATTTACATGTGGAAAATTACACTATCTTTTTTGTCAATTTTACCCGTACGGTTTCACGACACAGGAAGGCATTTTGGATTGTTTTCTGGACGTCCAACCCAGCCAAGAAATATTTAGAAATACTAAACACGCGTATGGCGGAGTTGGAGGTTTTGGCGGAGTTGAAGTGTCATTCATTTTTTGGGTTCAGTTCATATCTAAGTGTATTAATAAATCAATGGGTACTTCCTTATAAAATTTGTCCGCCTTGTGGCATGACCATAACATGAGGTCGCAGGTTAGATTTCCGATGGGGGTCAATATGAAGGATTTATTTTAAAGTTATTTCATATGTGATACTTTGCGCTGAAGCATGCCCTATGCACCATTGGGTGCCGATAAGGGGGAGTAGTAGTACTTATAAAACGTTATGGATAATTTATACAGCGCCATTCTATTGATGAATCTTGAAAAGCAAAATGCCTTAGCATAAACTCGGAAAGAAAGAAATATGCTATCCGTCCTTTTCATTATTCATCATTGAATTTTATTCAGGATCGCGGTCACGTGACCAGCGGCAGTACCTCCGTGCAATCGTAGTCCTCGATTTTCTCCTTGGAATTTGGCATTAGAGCAATTAATTTTTTACACGATTTAGGTATCGACCAGGGCATGGATCATCAAAATATCTACTATATGTATCGCAGTAGTTATATATACATGACGTAAGCGCGTTTGTGTCTCTTAAAAAAAATCTATGGAAAACAACAACGGGAAGCTATCATTTTTGGCTTTTTTTCAATTATAATTTATAGTAGTTGGATTAATAAGGATGAGAATAACTAAAGGTGGTAACAAAATGAAAATAATAAATTGCTTAGTCATTACCTAAAGAGCACACAGAAATTCAACGGAATTAGCGTGTACCTAAGTTTTTATTTAGTAATTTTTAGTTTCTTATATAAAATCTTCGAACAAGCTTACTAATTTTCTAAAAATATACGCGTCCTAGAAATAATTTCATAGCACCATGTATTATCAAATTCCACCGTCCTCACTCCAGCACTTAGGCCAATACACGAAACGTGTGACGTAGATGTCTATTGATGGCGTAGATGCCTATTGATGACGTAGTGGGTAACTAGACACCTCAGACACGGTAGTATTTTTCAAGTATGGAATGTCTCTTCTCTGAAATTCTTGTTGGAAGTATAAAATAATTTAATATGTTTTATTATCCTACTTTTTCCGCAAAAATAAAATTAAAACCACGTTTTGCGGCCATGTTTAAGTGAACGCCGGTCTTGGTCCCATCACATGCAGAACATTATAAGGCAAAAGGCAAAACACGATGTTTTCTAACTTTGGTACGCGGTGTAAATTCGGCTTATTACCAATATACGCCACTGGTTGCTTACAGCGCTATGCTAAAGTTATTATCTGTGGCTAAAGTATGTCACAAGTTTCTAGTCCGCACCAGTTCAATACAGTTATGCACTCTCCGTCATTTTTACAACTCTCTGAGGAAAGTAGGGCTCATGTGTCAGAACGTCAAACTAAACGCCACCGCCATAGGTCGCCAAACCAACCACACAGATTTAAACGCTATCGTTTCGCGAAATTCATAAGTGATCGTATTCACGTGCCATAGGAATGCGTGGTACTTACGACGTTTGCGTGTGAACATTCCCGAAAACGTTTCTTAATTGCTGTACGTGTAGGGCCACTGTCTAATCGTGGAGCAGAGAAACTTCCCGCTTTAATTTCTATCCTGATAAGATAACACGGCGACGACGAGCAGTATTGATTTTTAGGCGGCAAATTGTATCAGGGCTCCAGAATCGGAATCTAAATCTGAATGAAAATAGTAATAAATTAGTAACCTATGTAAGTTCTTCCTATAGCCTACTATTTTAAGTCTAGTAGGGGGAGCCTGAGGAATCGATCCCACCTCCACCCCGAGTCCTTGGGGACTCTCTGTCAGTCACGCTGTTTTATGCAGGACTTTTGTTGTTGCAAATGCATTAAGCAAATCGCAGGGCCAAAGTTTCCAAGTGAAGTTAAATTAAGAGTGCGACAGCATCGATCAAGTCAAAAGAAAATCATGATGCCGTCACCCTTACGATCCCTCAGTGTCTCCATATCGAAATACTCTTTTTTTTCTTTGTTAATGTACAAAAATATATATAAACAAGAATACAATTAATAGTCAACAAAATGTGCCGTATAAGCTTAGAACAATACAAAATAACAAAAGAAAAGGGTGTAGGGGGCCTACAACAAACATTTCGAACTAGGCCTTAATTGCCATTTATACGAACTCAATAAACCACCCGATCGAAGGTCAGTTTTTAACTGAAGCTGAGGTTTGCTTTCGTCATAAATAGCATACCCTCTGTCCGAGACGAAACCAAAGGTTCATATTATGCTTACAAATCTTGTAACATTTTAAAAAAAAAAACCGTATTACTTTAAATAGTAGACAAATTAAAACTTTGGAAAATAAAGTAAATAAATAAGTTAATAAATTGGTGGATTTTAATTTTTGTATAATTTTTCTCGACAAATGAGCGCAAAAGCCTTTAAAATACGAATCAGGCAAACAGCATAACAATACTTGCCAAAAATTAATAATCTTGTCAGGTACGTACCATCTACCACCCTTTTTAAAAAGACTATTTTTGATAAAAAATTATGAACTCAAGATTAAATACGTATTATGCTAAACAATACTTACCTATACCTCTGTATGTACGTATGTAGTACAAACGATAGATGTATTAATACGATTTAAAAAAAAACATTATTATGCCGAAACGCATTTTTAACACATGTTTAATTTTTGATAAATTATTTTTTTAAATATTTTTTACCTCTGGCATAAATATAAATTAAAATACCGCTTCACTAGTTCCAGGAAAAAGACTCTAAATTATGTTATCCTCTTCTTTGACTTGTCATTCGACATTCTTCAGCGTACAGCATTTTTCATTCCGGTATCACGATGAACAATAATGCAGTAGGTTTATATGTACAAATGTACATCCATCCATTGGCAATCATACATCATCGAAAGGCGATTGAGATGTGGCACTCATCAGGAAGCCAGTGGAGAAAAGCAGCTTCTCTGGCGACTGAGAAGTCCTATGCGACAATCGACCACATAATATGTACATAATCGTAAGTACTTACATATGTTTAAAAAAACTACCTAATATCCAGCTCATGATCTAGTGGTTAGCGCGTTACATAAAATGTTTATTTAAATGTGGTTTTTCACATTAGATCCTACTAGAGCAGACTGTTCTAACCCTCAATTAAATGGGACCTCTCGAAACAACTACTGACACAATTGATTATTAATTATGTTTGATAAATAAAATCAAACTTTCCTACACTAATAAAAGATTATTGCCAAAAAAAAATGCTTTGCAATCTTCTCAACAGATGACACCAGCACAGAAAAATTCTGTAAAGCGGAATGACGAAGACGATTTCAATATATAGTAGTTCCAAAATTTGTCATTTATGGTTATCAGATGTTGGGCGGAATGGGGAATGTTGTAGTACGTCAAGTGGCCACTTAACCCAGCCAATGACAGGTCATAAGCCCTGTAAACGCCTAGATAACCCACATTCGTTTCCAGAGTTTCTCCGTCTCTGTTGGGATATCAATAATATCTAAAATCAAACTTATTGAATTATTTGATTAATAATGTGTTGTTTTTATTTCGCAGTGTGTTATACAATTATGTACCGCTGGATGTGTCGGGCCATATATATATTATAATACTACGAAGCGGGCAGAAATGAGGTGAACAGGTACCGCACTTCCAACTTTCTCGAACTGTTGCCATCGGAATACTAAACAGTTAACTATCTCTTACTCATACCCATATAATACAACCTGTGCGGGTGACTAATATTTTCTATGAACTTAGGTTAAGTACAGGAATACTGGAATCTCCAATTATTGAATTAATAAACATTTTTTAACCTCAAATTTTTGGAGAATTTGAGAATAGAACCTGTAGAGAAACAGGTGTAGATGGTCGCGAGTGAAGAAGTTTGAAGACCGTTTGAAGAGTGGAGACCTTCAATGTGCTGTAGTGCCGGAGATGATGATAATGATGATATATCTTTGACAATAAACTTAAAACATATAAAAAGAAACTGTTTGAAGTTGTAAAGTGATATTACATGTATTTATTTATTCCAAAATAATAATTATGTTAAATATTAATTGTAGCTTTCCCATCCTTCTCCCTTTTCCCTAACCTAACCTCTTTTTTCTTATGTTTTTCTTTTCTAATTTTAAAATGTTCTAAAAGTTGTATTAGCATTCGTTTCATATTTGTGAAAAGCTGTAATTGTATTCATACATACCTACGAGTACATATGCAATTATTTTGAAAAAATGTACTAATTAAGACTGTTGTTTTTCCGTAAATAAAAATAAAATTAAAAAATATTATATGAAAAAATATAAAATTGTTACATTAGGTACCATTACACGTTTCATTCAATAAGTTTTTTTTATCAAGAAAAATAGGTCTTGATAACAAAAATTATAATTACAAATAATATGTACAACAAAAAAATCTTTTTTAAGAGTAAATTCAGAATGCCTAGACTCAAATATCTATTATGTTGATTTTTCCTTTGAAATTGTTTTTCATAAAGCGCCATTGATTGAAGTTGCTTTAAAATGAAAATGATTAATTTAAATATTATCGATCATAAAAAGGCATATCTATTGCAGTAAAAGTTAGTGTTATTATGATTTATTTTATTACTCGATACAATCGGCCTTACCTTTATTTTTTCTTATTGTGCACAACATTATAATGTACGTGGGGTGTTAAGGATAAAGTATTATATATATTAATTTCTTTCTTATTTTTGTTTGCCCTGTAGCCATTACATATACGTACCAACATCAGTAACATGACCGCCAAGACTGGTTCGATTCCCGACAAGTCAAGTTCATTGCCTCTCATCTTCTCAGTCGTCATTGAACGGTGCTTTTAACATACACATCTTTATCCTTACCCACTCATCCAGTGCGAACGGTACTCTTAAACACATCCGAAATTCTCCTCAAATCGAGCGAAAACTAGCCAAAGTGAATTTCATTGCATCAATCAAGTGATTTCTCATCGTTATTACCGTTAATCAGTGCCAGCTCTAAGGCTAATTAGGTGGCGAAATGAATAGTTTAGTAACTAAAACCCTGTGTGTTGTTAAAATGTTAAAAAATTGTATTGTTTTGTTTTGTTTGTTGGTGGTGGTTTGCCCACTGTGTGGCCCGCCAAATTCGTGCCAAAATGGAAAAAGCAGGTACGTTTTCCTATTATTTTGTTTATTCATTTTACATTACATTATCTACATTAAAAATAACATTCACGCCAAGAAAATTTCAAATTTATGGTAAAAAAGGGATTGTTAGTGTTACTAACTATTTTACTTGCTTTACCCCGTTAGTTGTAGGTGCTTTATCCGATGTAATTGAATGTAAATATAATTCAGTTTGTTCAATTTATACTGTTAAAACGTTGATTAAATTTATTTATATAACACTATCAATAATACACCACACCACATATTATGTAGATCTATACAATATAATATTTTGAATGCAATAAAACAAAGATTGTGTGATTTTTCAATATTTATTTTACGTTCCTATTACAATATTTTAAGTTTTATTGCAATATTATAGGAATAGAGTAATATTTTTAGCGGTTTTTATTTGATTACCAACCGTTGAACAAGCTAAAAACGCCTATTTTATTTTATTTTTATTTACGGAAAAACAACAGTCTTAATCAATACATTTTTCTAGATAATTGCAAAAATATGTACAAATCCAATTACAGCTTTTCACGAATATGAAAAGAATGCTAAGTAATACAACTTTTAGGAAATTAAAAATTAGGAATAAGAAAATTTAAAATTAGAGAAGAAAAACATTTTTAAAAAAAGAGATGCACTGCAGGTAGGGTAAGGGACGGTTAGGTTAGGGAAAAGGGAGAAGGATGGGAAATATACAATCAATATTTAACATAATTATTATTTTTGAATAAATAAATACATGCAATATCACTTTAAAACTTCAAACAGTTAGACATTTAAATTAAACCATTGAAAATTTAAGTTTGAAATTGCAATATTCGGTTTTGTTTATATTTACTTTGTAAGAGGGTAACTCTGCCATATATGTAGTCGGTACGATGGAATGGATCTGGTAATGGCGATTGATAAATATAAGAAATTTTATTTTGATAAGATTGGCGGCCTTCGTAGCGTAAACGAGTTCGTTATGTCTTACGACGCTGGACTCATGATACGGAAGTTCTGGGTTCGATTCCCGGTGAGATCACAAAAATCAAAAGCGATTAATGATGTTGCTCTCCTCTATTATTGAGCTCCTGACTTAGGTCGGGAGCATGGAAATATCGACACATAAATATAGATCGGTACGAGGTCGATATCGACCTTGTATCGACGTAAATCTATAGAAAATCGTCATATCAACCTCGTACCGACCTGTATCTATATGTCGATATTTCCGTGCTCCCAGCCCTGTTGATGTAAATAAACAATTGTTTGCGTTAGACCTCGTTAAGTACAATTAAATGTACAATTTATTCTCTGTACAATTAAGCGCTTTGCGCAATGTTTGGTCTATAAGTACTTATGATGAAAAACATATTAATAATAAAATATTAAGCAGTTTATCAAAGCTCGTTTGAGAGGGTAGTGCAATCCACACCCTGCCATAAAAGTAAAGTTTACACAATAATTCACGTAATGATAAATAAAACAGTACATTATATGTTATCTTATGTTTGGTTTCTTAGAAAGCGAGATCTCTTGTGTTTTTTCTATCAATAATAAATAATAATATTTTATATTATTGTTATAATGGCTAGTATTTGAAAGAGGACATGAGAAAAGTCGGAATAATCGTTGTGCGTACGTAAGAGTTATGAATGCGAAAGAAACGAAAAAAGTGTGCGAGGATAGAGTGGTGTGGCGTTCTATCCTCTCTGCCTAATTCTTCAAGAAAATAGTGCGAAGCTTAGTTAGTTATATTGTTAACTAAAGCCGGAATTATATTAGAGCCACGCCGCGTGTCGCAACGCGTGGGTTTGGAATCGATTTCATACATTTAGTATGAAAATGATTATATTAGACATGTCCCGCGTGTCGCCGACCGATCGGCGTGGGATCGGTGGGGGGGCGAAGCGTGGCGACTCGCGGCGTGGCTCTAATATAATTCCGGCTTAATGCATTACCTATGGCCTCACACAAATGTGTAATTTTCCATTTCCAGGCTTGTGAGATTCCAGCATCCCAGAGCGAGTACAGCCACTATAAGTGTAATGAAGATGGTGAACTAACCTGCCTCCCGGGGTGGCAAGGTGACCTCTGTGACGTCCCCATCTGCAAACGGGGGTGCGACCCCTTGAACGGTAATTTTCAATTCCCAGGCCTGTGAGGTATTCAAGATTTTCCATTCATAGGCCTGTAAAATCTTCCAAATTTTCCATTTTCAACTGTGAGAATTTTGAGATTTTCCAATTTCTGGCATGTAAGATTTTCTGGGTTTTCCATTCTCAGGCCTGTGAGATATTTTAGGTTGTCCATTCTCAGGCTTGTAAGATATTCCAGTTATTCCGTAACGGATTGCTTTTTTTTCGAAACAAATAAATTAGATCCAGTGAACTCACCATTCATTTTAAAATATTTTCACAGCATTTAATTAAATTTTCAAAAAGGTTTTTGTGATCTTAAAATCTTACCTACTGAAAAAATGTAATTACTTAATAATTATGATATTAAAATTAATTATTTGGATGCTAGGTACTTAAAACAATCGTTGTTTCAATTGCAGGCTACTGTAAAAGACCAGGTGAATGTAGATGCAAGTTAGGGTTCTACGGAGAAAGGTGCAATAAGTGCATCGCTCTTCCAGGATGTCAACATGGATACTGCAATGTTTCTTTCGAGTGCATCTGCCACAAGGGATGGGATGGCCTTTTCTGCTCTGAACGTAAGATAGTTTGATTTTTATTCAAGATTATTGTTGATTCTCCTAAAATACCCCTGGCTAACACTGAAGCCAATTATCGTTTTTATGCAATAAAATATATGACAAGGTTACACTGCACTTGGTATATCAATGTAGTACCTTATCTCTATCTGTGGAATAAAGGAATTGAAGAAGGGATGGGTAGTAGGAAATTGTTCTTTCCTTTTCTTCAATTTTTTTCAGAGTGAGTTACATATGAAAAATACTAAAATACTACATGGCTGTGATGCGTAGTGTAAAGGTCAAAATGCTGGTCTCACAATACGGAGGTTCCAGGTTTGATTCCCGGTGAAATAATTAAAAATTGAATGTTTTTTCTCAAGACTAGGTGTTTGTGACTCTTTTCAAATCATGATTTGGAACTCTTTTCAAATCATGATATCATTATTTTTTCCTGTTAATTTTCAGCCTTGTGCCGTTCAGACTGCCACCCAACACGAGGATACTGCAACTCTCCAGGTGCCTGCACGTGCCGCCTAGGCTGGGCTGGTCCCAACTGCCGCTCGTGCCAGGCCCTGCCAGGGTGCCAGCAGGGGTACTGCGACAAGCCCCTGGAATGCAAGTGTCTCCCCGGCTATACTGGCCTGCTGTGCCAGACTCGTGAGTAACAAGCTACTGTTTTACAACACGAGGGTACTGCAACTCTCCCAACTGCCGCTCGTGCCAGCTCCTGCCAGGGTGCCAGCAGAAATAAGGTACTGCAAAAAGCCTTAAAAAAGTATTTTGTGGTGTATCTAACTGTAAAAGAGCTCCCTGGTTTAAGGAGGTCGTGTAAATAAATAAATAAAAAAGATCATCTAAAAATGTATAATATTATATTATATATAATATTTATTTATATTATATAATATGTTTTAACGCCCATAGGGCTTTTACATAGACATTTTCAAATGTTACACAGTAGGTAGCTATTCATTACCGCCAGAGATGGCATCCAGACACTGTTCTCTAAAATGCACTAGATTAGTGTTGAAAACATCAATATTATTAGCATTCTTGTTAGCCAGTGCGTGCATTCGTCGTAAAGATGAGTTTGCACTGTTATTTGTCGATGATTGGCTGCAGTAAAATAGTGCATTACTACGGGTAACTCGACCAGGCACTCGTATACTAATTAAATTTGTTAGTTGACAACAATCAAACATAGATTTATATATAAATATGATCATATTAACTAACTAACCATCGCATCATTTCTTTTCATCACGTCTTTATTTTTTATTTTTTTTATTTATTTAGTACATTGCAGTTTTTAAGACGTCATATTGTTATTTTCAATGCATTCCTCACTGGGGGACCCCGTGCTGAGGAAAGCATTTTACAGGGTAATGTTTTTTTTTTTTTTTTTTTCTTGGTCGACATTATTTACAAAAAATATAACAAGTTAAACAATATTAATTTACACACATTTGATCAATGTCACTCACTAATACTATCACCAAAATGGTAGGTAGATGAGGTTCAAATATATTATGACAATTATTGTTGCAATATCTTGAGTCTTAAGCACACTTTAATACGATACTTTAATTCGATATTAAGTTTATTTTTATGTGGTGACCATGGTTTCAGGATCATTAAAACAATAGTAAATTCATCGAAGTTTTTCTGTATGCTTCTCATGTTTTGATTTAAAATCTTGAATGATTTTTCTTTATTTAGAAATTTATTTCAGGATTCTATGTACATTATTGGTTGAGTAAAATTTGCTTGTATCAATGTTCACATTTATATTGTTTCTTGATTATAATATAAGACTCATTCATTTGAGAGTGCTTTTGGGTATTATGTAGATTGTTTTTTTCAAGAGAATGTCGTAGACGCTGTCAAAAAGAATAAGCGTTTCGACCTAGTACCTGTTTCAATGAAGAAATCCGCATATTTACAAGTGAATTTGTTACCAGCAATCTGCGCATCTGGCTGCCATAGCGAGCGAGGGTATTGCCGCAGACCAGGGGAGTGCCGTTGCCGAGTGGGCTGGACCGGGGAGAGATGCGAGCGCTGCTTCCCCTACCCCGGCTGCTCCCCGGACCACGGGACCTGCCGCCGCCCCTGGGACTGCCTGTGCGCCCCTGGGGGGGGAGGAATGCTGTGCGACCAAGGTATAATGATAAGTCCAATGTCACTACGTCAATATATATGCGGCTATGTTGTTTCCTTCTGGGACTGTAGCTTTCAGATTAAAGTATCAATGTGCAGAGCCAATCTTTGCTCCAGTGTCTTAGAGTATGTTTCTAGGGCCAATCCCGCAGAGCAACTAACTAACATTGTGACACTGGATGGTGGGTAGGAGAAAGGACAGCAATACAAGTCTCAAATCTCAGCTACCCACACTTTGGCCAGAACAATGGGAGTTGTTGGAATTACAACAAAACCAGGAGAATGGGCTGAACCGGGAATCGGTGCCTGAGAACTCTTGTCTTGCCTCGTGGTCGAGTCCGTGTCTATAATAATAAAGCTGTGGATATTTTAAACATCCTTGCTTTTCCGTTGCGTTGGCTGAGTACATTTTGTTCTTACCATTCTATTGCAAAGCACCCATCAAACTATGCTACCTATTAAAATCGACTTTTTGTCATTTTTCTACGCAAGTTATAACTGTTTTGGTTTTTCTTTCTGCAATTCTCAGACATCATTTTTTTTTGTTTCTAGAACTGAACCACTGCGAAAAAAATGCTGGAACGTGTCAAAATGGCGGTAAGTGCACCAGTCTGCCTAAAGAGGATGGTCTCTTCAGATGCGAATGTCCGTCTGGCTTCAAGGGCAGGCAATGTGAGCTAGCTCCACCAACCATCACCTCAACATCTCCCAAAACTCCTGACGATACAGTTATAGACATGAACTTCAACTCCTCTATGCTTTTGGAAAGTTCCGAAGAAGACACTACTGTTCTAGGCATCAAAGTGCCAACAGCATCCACTTCTGATGAAAAAAAAGATAGCGCTGATGATAAAAACGAGAGTACTGATAAAAAGGACAGTTCCGAGAAAAAACACAACGGTACTGATACTACTGACGATAAAAACGACAATACTGATAATGAAACATAAATTATCTGATGGCCGTTTTATTCTGATGGGAAATTAGAAGACGTTATGAAATTTTTATTTGCTCAAAGGTTGTACTTATTAATTCTAGTATTTTGATGATTTTAAATAAAGCTTATGACTTAAATTTTAAAAAAATAGAATTAATCTACTTACATAATATCATCCGTTTGTTCTGTGAATTTTTTGTTTTACGTATTGAATTGTTTTAAAAAGTAAAATTTAAAAAATCTGTTCTATAATTAAGGCCTATTTATTAAACTATTTATTGTTATTTATTAAATTATTGTTAATAAAATATTCTGGATAAAAGTTCTTTCAGTTCAACGTACTAAGATAATATTAAGGTAAGTTTACGCAGGTAAAGTACCTACAAGTCTAAATAATAAAGAATATTAAATTTATAAACTACAATTTTCCCTTATCCGCACCCAATGGTGCATAGGGCACTGCACTGGTACACCAAGTGCAGTGATTCTTAATCCTTTTATTACATGAAGGTAAGATGATCAGTCATACGCTTCAGTACCAGTCCAAGGTAACACATATGAAATATTAATATGAAAATCACATGTAAATAAATATTTCATGTTGACCCCCTACGGGAATCGAACCCGCGACCCCGTGCACGGTAGCCAAATGCGCGCTACCACTATGCTACGAGGCGGAATTTTTTTTACAGTGGGAACTTATTTAATTATAAAATAGTTTTATTACAATAAAATTTCTACTTGGTTGAATAACTACATATTTTTAACCTACTTCAACGCATCTCAGCTAATTCGCACATTCAAGTAGAAATAAAATATTTTCTTAAGGAATTCTTTGAATAGTACGTCTGTAGATCCAGAAACATTTGTTGCAAAATAAAGGAAACAATGAAGGACGATTTTTTTCAAAATACATTTGAGTTTTTAAAATGTAAAAATTAATTTTATAAATTCAGATTTTGAAATCTCGGAAGGATGAATTCCAATTACATTATGAAGTAAAATAAATTGTTTAAATTTAGTGAAGGTTTAGCATGGCCACTTAAAAAAACTTCAACCCGAGTTGCCTCATTTTTACATACACTTGCGAGATACCGGAACCTGCTACTCATGCATTCTGCTACTGAAAGTAATTATGGTGAATTAAAAGTATTAGAATAATTCGATGAATATATTTGACTACCCTCGTTACTATTTAACTAACTAACTAACTAACCATCTATTACCATCCGTTACTATTTAAAAAATGAATTTGCAAGATATTAAAAGCAATAAGCCCGCCTTTGTACACTTATGTTATGTAATTGCATATTTAAATATTTAAATAAAAAACATATTAAATTTTCAGCGATAAGAAAAGGTTATATGTTTTTGAACTATTGTACATATTATATAGATAACAAAACAACGACTGGCTCAAAAACATTGGACTGATGAGTACCAGTGTAATTTATTTGTTTATTTACTGACATGTAGCCCATTTAAACGTAATTACATATTATATGCATTTAAACAAGCCCATTGAAACATAATTACAAAAAAAGTAGCAGTAAGGGTTAGAAATATTAAAATATATAAAGCTAGGACAAACTATGGACAATCTCAAAACAAGATCTGGTCTAATTTAGTGAATGTTTAAATCTTCATATATTAATATCTACTACTAACCGATACGATTTGCTGTTACATATTAACTCTTCTTTAAAAATAAGATAATTTATGTTTTCGATGATGGGTATCGTAAAACATAATTAAAGCGTTTGAATGGTTTTTTGTAAAAAAATATAATATTATGTAAGTTTTTACTGAGTATCGTGTTCTGAGATAAGAGAATCTGAATTAAAATGTATTATTCTTGTTAAGTGTTTACTATTTTGTGAGTGAAAAATCAGCTAGGAAAGGTTTGTTAAATTCTTTTGTATGAATAAATTATCTGATTATCGTCTTGTGGAAGTAATGTAGGACCTACATACATGTTTCAGGAGAGAGCAAAATGCACGCTTCCCGCCGAATCCTTCTGAAAAACTTGTTGTTTGTGCATGATATTATATGAATTATACAGTGTTGCCATAATCACTAATGAATCTGATTTAAATGCATGTTCTTTGGATGCAAATAAAAAAGGCGTTTGTTTCAGATGAGGTATATTCTACCATGTGTTTTGATTTTGACAATAAGTGTCGCTTATGCAGATGAATATAATAACAATGACGTCCTGATTCCACCATTTAACGAACGCGTCCGGAGAGCTTCAGTATGCCCACCGCGGTATATAAATGTTGATGGACATTGCGTCCCAACTCCATCATTTTATGGCCGTGTACGAAGAGCTTCAGATTGTCCACTGCAGCACATCAAAGTTGATGGAAACTGTGTTCCAGATCCTGCATTTAACAAGCGTTTCAGTTGCCCACCAAGATATATCAACATAAATGGGCAATGTGTGACAGCGCCTGGGTTATATCAACGTATTCGGAGGGCTTCAGAGTGCCCGCCTAGGTACATCAAAGTTGATGGACATTGCGTCCCAACTCCATCATTTTATGAATATATTTAATGTAAAAGCCCTTTGGGCGTGGATTAAATAAAATAAAAATTAAATTAAATAAATAGATTTCTTCCCGATTCCATAATTTTATGAACGTCTCCTGAAAGCTTCAGATGTAATTTGTATTACACCAGTGCCAGTGAGTGAAAATAATGTTCTAACTACTATATTTAATGAAAGTCTTTTGATAAGTTAACTTCTTGTTCATATAAATATTAAGTGTTGATAAAAAGTGTAAGATATAGATGCTCCCGTCGATTTAAACGAGACTCATGATTGAGAAAATTAAAAAAACGATGATTAACGGCAGTAAACGAGAGTGATTTTTTGTGTAATCCCTTAATATATGGCCAAAAAGCTTAAAAATGAGCATGACGTTCCTCCATCTACCCTTCGTTTCCCAATAACCACCACTGTAGATTATAAGAACCTAAGTTTATTAGGTCACAAAAAAAATAACTGTACCAATTTTAAAAAGTACACGAATTATTTAGGCTACTTTTTAGTAAATTTTCTCTGTGAGACATAATCTTTATTTTTGAAAGCAAATACGTTTTATTTAATATTCTTCATGATCAAATCGTAAAATTAATGCAGGAGGGTTACTGCGTCCGTTGCTTCACCTCTGTGTTCCTTACAAAGTCAAACCACCGCACACCTAATATTCTTCTACGACACCTATTCTCAAAACTCAGAATTTTGCTATTTTGGGCCCGGTTAGGTGTCATGATTCGCAGCCATAGAGGAGAACAGGTGTGATGCAGGCGTTATAAAGGCGGAATTTTGTTTTAACCGAGTAAGTATCCGATCTCAAGACAGCTCTCATACTGTTGAATGCGGCGCCCACTACTCCAAGCCGAACTCCCAGTTCTTTCTGAAATCAGCCGTTTAGGGTCTAGAAATATTTTTAAAAAATTCGTTGTATCCAGGTTTCACTGTACCAAAAAGGCATTTCCATTGCCAATACTGCCTCACCGACTACAGGGGAAAAGGCTTACTTTGTCTTCATAATAATAGAGGCTTACTTACAAAGTGAAGTACATTATTGTGAGTTAGATTCTCCCTCTCAAACAAGACACTTTATTCAAATTTAACTGTCTATTTTTACTTTTAAAAAAATATTTTTATCTGAAATATATCACACTTCTTTGATCGCGTTTCACACATCGCTTCTTCAAAAAATGTATCTGAATACATTGAGAAATTCCAGTGGTATAAAAATTGAAAATGTTTTCATGTACACAACATAAATTCAAGACTTTACTTGTAAACAAAACATTTTATAATATGCATTAAATTCAGATTTTGAAATCTCGGAAGGATGAATTCCAATTACATTAAGAAGTCAAATAAATTGTTTAAATTTAGTGAAGATTTAGCATGGCCACCCGAGTTGCCTCATTTTTACATACACTTGCGAGATACCGAAACCTGCTACTACTACTTTCCTTTATCCACCCCAATGGTGCATAGAGCACTGCATTGGTACACCGAGTGCAGTGTATCTTGATCTTTTGTCAAATGAAGACAAGATGATCAGTCTTAATATTAGGTCCTTACATATGAAATTGGCGTTTTGTATGGAGGAACATAAAGTTGATTTTTTTAAAATATAATATATTTTTTTAATAAAGTATGTACCATTGCTATCTATGCGCTTTTGCCATCTCATAGGTAGTTCATCGATCCCTTTACTAAAAAAAAACCATTCGGACGGGAATCAATAAAATCTTTGAAGTCGGTTTGGACTGCCCCATCGGAGTTGTATTTTTTCCCTTGCAAGAAGTTATACAAATTTCGAAAAAAATAGTAATCTGTTGGGGCAAGGTCCGGAGAGTACGGTGGATGTCTTAGACATTCCAATTGAAGCTCTTCTAATTTGTAATATTATATTTTTTAAAAATCAACTTTATGTTCCTCCCATACAAAACGCCAATTTCATATGTAAGGACCTAATTCAAGCTTTTTCACCTTCCCAATTTGCTTCAAGTGGATTAAAACAGTTTTATCACTAACACCGCAGCCTGCAGCTAACTCGGACGTGGTTTGCGATGGATCCGCTTCCTCAATAGCCTTCAATTCTTCATTATCAACTTTGGTCTCCGGCCGTCCACGGGGCTTGTTCTGCAGGTCGAAATTTCCAGAACGAAAACGTTGGAACCAAAAACGCACTGTGTTTTCTTTTGCGGCACCGTCACCATACACATCATTAATCCTTCGAGCCGTTTCTGCAGCACTGGTGCCACGGTGGAACTCGTACTCGTAAATAACGCGATATTTCAAGTTTTCCATTTTGTAAACTGAGTGACGCAAAGAAAAAAACAATTGAGAAAAAATAAATGAATTATAATTTTCAAAACACAAATACTTGAGTAAATAGATGTATAAATTTGAATTTGAAATTCCTATCCAAAGAGAAGATATTTGAGATCAAAGTTGCCAGTACGGCAAAACGCCAATTTCATATGTAAGGACCTAATATATGATAAATATAGTGAAGGAAATAAATAAAATAAACAAAAATAGGACACAAAATGCCGAACACTCTTCATGTTGATCGGAAGGCTGTTGATGTCCATCAATAGTCCGCCTTCTCTATGATGATTTTTCCGTGGTTTTCTCTTCATCGCATGCAGATGCGGAGAAGTTCCCTGGTGCGGAGAAGTGGTCCACGCCAGATGTATCCCGCCTTATCCCAACACAATATATAAATAATCAATGAAGAACAGTCAATGAAAGAAAACCCACTTGATGAAATAAAAACATCGTACATCATAAGCAAGGTAAAAAATAAACGTAACTCCCGTTAAAAGAAAAATATCAAAAATGTAAAAATATATTTGAATTTTTCGACCCTTCGTACGCTGCCTCCGTTCGTGAACGTGGCCTTATTATTATTATTATTAGGATAATTTATTAAGCGCCATTTTTTGTGAGAAAGCACCTCCCGTTAGTCCTATTCATTAGCGTATATTATTTCTATAAACAACATTTTGAGTGTGTCTAAATACTTGTAGACAGGTCATAAGCCCTGTAAACGCCTAGATATCCATATTCCTTTCCAAACTTCTCGTCTCCGTTGAGATGTCAAATTATTATTTTTCTTATACGCTTTCGCTTTTTCTACGAACTTTGCACACAAACTTATATTGAAAAACCCTTCCACAATTACACAAATATTTAGAGTAATTTCCTTAATCGCTAAAGGTGAGCGCGTTCTGCAGAACATCTGGATCCCGACTAAATTTCATGTAAAAAAACTACGTATTAAATATTTATGAAATGTAAACATATCTTAAGAATACCTACTCGCTGTTATCTTATAATTATGCAATTAGGGAAGTTTAATTTCGAAGGGCTTCTTGGTAACTTACATTATAAGTTGTGTTATGCATGTTATTGTAATAAATGTTTATGTGTACCTTTGTTGAATTGCCATAATAAACTAATAAATTTTCAATTTGACTGACATTAAAAAAAGCAATCCACTCTGTAAATTAAATTAAATTAATGTGTGCGATTTAAAAAAAACATCATCTAGCAAGTGACTGTGTAATGTAAATTAAAAGTTATAATACTTAGCAGTGCAGCAGCTTTAATAAATTTATTTTTTATCATGAATATCAATCGCATCTACTCGTTTCTCGAAAATTATTTAAGTAATCACATATCCTGATCCTGAAAAATATTTTTATTTTTATTCTTTAAATCTAAATTATACTAAGCAACCCTTACAAAATTATTTTCTGATTTAATTAAGGCATAAAATATTTTTTGAAAACCTACGTTACAAATACACATAAAATATAAATAAATACTTACGTTGTATTGCAGTTTAGTTTAACACAGTGTTTATTTTATCGCGGTGACATTATAAAAGTGAATGCTTGTGAGACCTTTAAGATGAAAGTCTTTGAAATATATCAGTTACCCACGGTAATTGAACCGCCTAAAAGATTTTAAATGTATTTATTTCAAGTTAATTTAAAACCATAATTAAATGAAAACATTTCTAACTTGTATACTGATACACCTTACGATGACATAACGCTCTCTCGCATAACTTAACCCATGATGTGCATAATATGTGCAACATAACAGGTGAGTACTGCATTTCTCTCTGGTCTAACAATTTATTATCTGTCACACATGTATAAGTTATATAAAAATTAAAATGCTAGTAAATCCAATTCCTAGAACCAGATCTAAGAAATTATGGATTGTTCCAAAGGCAGTTTTCTTATATAAACCCAGGGCGTTGTATATTTTAATCAATTGAAGTGAAAACACGAAGCGAGCTTTTACTGAATTATCTTTTATTTATTGCGGAATAGTTTGTAGAAAGTTTTGGTTGGCGTGATACCACAATGGGTGCCAGAACCTTTGTGTTGGTAAGTTGTGCTTTGTGCTTAAATCAACATGCTTTATTTGACGTCAATTTTGTTGGAATGTGTGAGCTTTGGTATATTTTAAATGTCCATTGCTTTTAAAAGTTTTTTTTGATAGGGATAGGGTTTTCCGGTGAAGTACTTAAAGTTGATGAACCCTCAATATTTTGAACTATCAATTTACTTTTATTATTTATTAATTAATTATCAAGAACTTTTTACTCAGTATATCCAAATATCTAAGTGATACGAAGACAGTGGATTTTCCCCCTTCAAATAATTATGTACCATAAATAATAGTACCATTATCATATTAAATCAATTGGGCAGATATCCAATATTGAGCTGAATTAACCCTTTCGTAAAATCTACGTTGAGTGATCACTTTGAACCTTTAACTCGATATTTTCTCTTCGCAAAAAAAACGATCCTCGTTATATGAACATATTATGTATTTCATAATTTTCTGGAATATAAAGACATCTAAATTGCACATATTATTGTCGGACAAAATTAATTTATAATTGGTTTAAAAATTCATAATAACACGTTAGTTAGTATCTGTATTATCAAATGCTCGGCATTCGGTAAAGATTTGTTATTTATTTACAATAATATTTACAAAAATATGATGTAATAGAACTACCTTTTTTAATTTAAAAAATCGATTAATTTCTTCATAGGTGCGCATTGTAAATCCAATGATTACTTTTTTTACTCCAGGGGGTGTTAGCTTTGCAGTGCATCACTCTCATAAACGGAGCAGCTCTGAACCCTCTGAAGATAAAAAGAAACATAGTCCCTGGAATTGACTCCTGGAACACTCTCGCCGACCCCTGGATTGGTGGAAACCTCGGCTGGAGACCCAACACTTGGACACCAATCGCGCCACCAGTGTCTTCACCCCTAGTCAACCAATACTGGAGGAAGAAGACTCCAACTATTGTTTCTCAACCAATCATTGAAAACCGGATCCCTTATCAAGCACACATCAACGGCATATCTCTTCTTCGAAGTTCAGCTTTGATCGACAGCCCTCTATCTACTGGATATATTGGGAACTGGTAACAATTTGATTGGATCTCCATTAATCAATTCTCCGTTGATTGGGTCTCCATACCATGGATCATCCCTGATAGGTGGATCTTCCCTGATAGGTGGATCTTCTCTGATAGGTGGATCTTCCCTGATAGGTGGATCTTCCCTGATAGATGGATCTTCCCTGATAGGTGGATCTTCTTTAATCGGTCCAACTTCTTTTATTGGAAGTCCTAGCATTGGTGGATCTTCAATAATTGGAGGACCATCAATTATTGGTGGGGCTTCTCTCATTGGAACTGGCTTAGAGCCGACTATTTGGTAATTAATTATAAACGTAATATACTTTCAGTCTTCCAGTCATTTAATAACAAAAGCTAGGTACATATCTTTCTTTTCTAATAATGAGCTTGGTTAGAAAATTGTTAATAATATAATATAATTGACAAAATATGACTTGATGGTTAAATGCAAAATCTGCATCTTAATAGATACTACGTGTATATTGATCGCCCAGTGAAAACGAAACACATCTGCTTTTATGTTATCGGTTATATTTATGTAGGTGATTTCCCATGCTAAAGGTTTTTAATTTATTTTAAATTGTCACGTTTTTTATCAATCGTAAAGAATATTTTACTCGTGTACACTTTGGTGGGCGATTTTAATGGAGACCATATTTCTGCAAGTTTAAAAGCATTTGTGTTCACAAATGTTTGTGTATACATTAAATAATCTAAATCTTTCCAAGCATTTATCTCCCAATTTCGTTATCGCATTTGTGACACGGGATTGTAGTTTTGGATAATATTAAATACCGTATAGATATCTATATAATATACGAGTACATACGTAATACTTCAAACTCATTAATTAATTGAAGTTTTCTACTGACATTTCTCGGTGGAAGTGCATTTTTATTTTAAAAAATTAAAAAACCGTTCAAAAAACAAACGGTCTTTTTATTTATTACAATTAACTTTCTTTTAAAATTGTGTAAATATCTAAACATTGTATAAAACAATTACCATCTGATTTATTACTTTATTTAAATTTGTTTATACGTTTGTACTAACTACCCTCGTTTCAGAATATAAGGCATTTCTTTTTGGACGGGTTCATGGTGGTATTTTCTCGACATTTCCATGCTTTGGCAAATTCTGGTATATTTTGCAAGACTCCCTTTAATCTTAAATGACTTGGAGAATGTTCATCGTTTATCTCATATCCAAGAGACTTCGCTGTACGAATTCCACACCACAACTGAAAAAAAATTGTACACAAATTTTATATACATTTTTGAGCATATTATCCATTACAGTGATACCTACATCAGCCGACTATGTGAGTTGAGACTATTAGAAGCAAAGTTAGAAATCTCCGTTTTCAATAAAACTCATAACCGCCTAAAAATTAATTTGCATAGGAATGTATGGTACTGGAATACATGGGGCAGAAGACAATTATTAGTAGCATTATTTATTCGTAATTACCGTTTTTTTTAACGGTATGTTGAACGGAGAAACTTTGAAGGGTGAGTACTCATGGTATTCTAAGAAAAATATTCAAATTAAGTTTTTTAAACAAAGCAAGTCTAATTCCATAAAAAATAAACTGTTTGCAAGTCTTAATGACATTTATGGTGGTCACGTGTGCCATTACGACTAGCGAACAGTTAAGCTAGGATTACGAACGACACTATTTATGCTATTTATACTAATGCTTCATTAATTTTTAAGAAATTAGAATTTGGTTTTTAAAAACCTTTCGATATTTTTCTAAGAATACCATGGATAAATAATCACAATCACCCTCCGAAGTTTCGCGGTGTCATCGTGAAACATTGTGTAAAAATTACTTTGTTTTGGACCACTCAGTTTTTGTTTTAAGCACTACTAGTTTATATGTCCATTTACTGTGTATTAAGAAAGCGTACTGTCCGAAACTAGTAGTTTTTAAATCAAATTCAGTGATATATTGATGTAATTTAATAATGTTACTCCACAACGAAAATCATCATCATCATGTTAGCCCGTGAAGGTCCACTGCTGGACATAGGTTTTCCTATGCCGCTTCCACTCCTTTCGATCCTGCACCGTTCCCATCCACCGTCTTTCTGCAAAATTCTTGATGGCGTCCAGCCATCTCATCGGTGTATGTACTTGAGGCCTCGGGCTTCTTGGTCTCCACACCATAACACGCTTCCTCCATCTATCGTCCATAATTCTGGCTAAATGGCCAGCCTATTTCCACTTCAACCAAGCAATTCTTTCTACCACGTCGGCATCATCGTCGCAAACCTTGGTCTGCCGTCGGATCCAATCGGTTCTATTTCGATCTCTTAATGTTATTCGCTCCATGCTTCTCTGTGCAACTTACTACTTATGGGAAGATTGCTTGGTCTAAGTCATTGTTTCCGCGCCATAAGTTAGGACGGGTAGAATGCATTGGTTAAACTCTTGAATTTTAAGTGAGTTGGGAATGGGGCTTCGTTGGGAATGGAGCAACGTATTAACGTTTCAGTGAAGAGCCTTAATACTTACGTTTCCATAAGCTAGGAAGAATAGCTGGTCCCCACTGAGCATTTCCAATCCTGGAAGGGTCTTATCGTAATAATCGCCGTAGGGCGAGTGAGCTAAAAAAAGAAAAATTAACTATTATTACCTTTGAATATATTGAAAAAATAATAGAATGGTTCATATTATCTTTTATTTTACGTTTTTCCGCCTTCCAATATCCTTTGAGCGCTGACCTCACACCGCCATTATCAGCAATATTTTCACCCAAAGTCAAATTTCCATTTACCTTAAAAAATAAACCATTATAAATATTAAATAGGAACAAACTTTAGATGCCAACTTTATTTGTTAAACCAAGAGAGATAATACAGAAAAGAAATTTAAATCTTGGAATTCTACAAAAATATTCAGCCGAAAATGCATATCTTCAAAATATTTTTTCAGGAGATGCATTTGAGTGATTTTTAGCCATAGTTTTCTCTATTTCCCCAATTTATTTTATTTGACAATTTTATAGAATAAAGTAGGTTTCATGTTGCAGAAACACAGTAAACTGCAGTTAAAAATCACTAAGATGCATTTATGGACAATGATGATTTTAAAGATGAGACTTATTTGACTCTCATTTATTTTAATGAATTTTCAAATTAACGAATCTTTCTTTATTTAATATAATTGTTCTTATAAACTTCGAAGGATTATGGTTCCAAAACATAAATATTTATTGTAACCAACATCCCGTAGATTTTACTGGAGCTAAAATAATTTACAATCAACTTTTAGTCTAATAAAACTGAATTGTTATAAATATGTACATTTAAAGCTTTTTTTTTCTTTTACTGAATTTGTACATTGTACATTATAAACTAGGTTTGGTTCATTAAAATGGTTGGTCAGTGGTAAAAAGACTTTTTAACATCGATATTATTTCATTGTATGGTACAGAATTTTGACTTACATATTTATCTATTTCTGGAAGATAAAATTCAGAATACTGTTTTACGAAACATTTTGTTTTATTGACAAACGATTCTATTGTTTTATTGGTCCACCATTGGACATAGGTACCCTGTTTGTCGTATTGTCGTCCTGAAACAATTTTTAAAAATCATGTTGAGCTGCCATGAGATCATGAAAGTTAATAGATACATAATATCAATACGATCATACTGAAATCTGCAGGGCAAGGATCACCAATATATTGACACGGTTGATAAAAACGTTTGTGGACCATGTATCGACAGAATCCCATAGAAAATCATCGATCCAAGGTTAACAAACGCTTGTATTTCCGCGCAAAACAGGTCTTTATATGGTAGGATGCGTCTATTAATATTTTAACTAAGTTTTAATGTAAGTAGCGCCTTAAATAAAAAAAAGTACATAGCCACTTCTCTGGTTCTACGCATCAACTATATATTCAGTACGACCCTTTTTGTGCGGTTAGGAGTCGGGTGCTTTTAAAGCATCAGTTTGCGGTCAATCCGTTTTTATAAGCTCCGTTTTTAATATTTTTTTTAATGAGGAATCTTTTAAATATTAATTACTTTATTTTTCACAGAAAACCATACTGAAATAAATATTTCTTATTGACCCTCAGTTCTTAAGTATTAAAATAGAAATTTATATTTACCTAAATTATCAAATCCGTGGGTCAGTTCATGGCCTAGAATTGTTCCCAAGGATCCGTAGTTAAGAGCACTAAAAAAGGTCAGTTTGTTTTTCAATTTGTATAGTTGACTTGGATTTTTTATAACTTTTATGGCTAAAATAAATTTTTGAATTACTTACTCAATTCCAAGATCGTAAAATGGGTATTGCAACATAACCAGGGGTACAGCTGCGTCCCATTAAAAAGCCTTAAATTAACTTAATAATTCTTAAAACCTTAAATTTATTTAATAATTAATCAGTCCATATTCGGTCATAATTATTGACTTTTTTAAAAACTTTTCATCATTGCGTTATAACAGATTTGCTTGTCTTTACAAAAATGTTTGATATACAGTCTTTGAGGGTTTCTTAAATATTTATTGTATAATATAATTAGTAAATACTAAAGTATGCAAAAAGTTAAGTTAAAAATATTACAATAAATAGTCACAAAAAAAACGTTATTTTAATGAATTTTCAGTTGAGTAAAACAGGTACCTACAGCAATTTTTACGCCAAGATTCAAAAGGAAAAAAAATAAAAAACAGTATTTTATAAAGGATTTGTGCAATTTTACTTAATCTGCCATACTTATGAAAGCTTTTATGAGAAGAAAAAAAAAATCAAATTCAGATTAAAAAGTCATATTAAACATTAGACTCCAAATATGGTGGAGATTCACCAGTTTTCGGGTTGTACTACGAGCTTTGTTACACCATGTATAAAAATTACAATTTCACTGGCCAGATTAGTGTTGGTACTGAAAGGGTTATAATAACGCACGATTGCAAGAGGGAAATTGTATGTATAATTAAATGCAAACCTAGCGATAATTTCTTATATTTTACTTAGCGCTGTTTAGAGGATATTTAACAATTTCTTCCATAAGATTCTATCGCCGTAAAATGGCCAATATAGGGCAAACATATTGTAATAACCAGTTATTAAACGCAACTCTCAATCACTTTACTTGTTTTACAGTAGAACTTCGATATAAAAGACTAAATAATATTAAAAGGATCTGGATGTAGATGTCGAGGAAGGGCGAGAAATACATGGTATGATAAAAAACCACAAGTACTTGAAAGTAGTCAAGTGAAAAGTCGTAATAATCAGCGTGCGTGCATGAGAAGATGTATGAATGTGGAAGAAGCGAGGGAAATGTACCAAGACAAAGTGGTGTGGCGTTCTATCCTCTCTGCCTATCCCCTTCGAAACGGCATGACGGCTATTAATTTAGTTACTACTTCTATTTTCCTTTATCCGCTCCTAATGATTCATACGGCACTGCATTCTCTCACAATGTGCAGTGAATCTTGATAAATAATTTATTATTTGAAAGCAAGTTGACCAGTCTTACGCTTTAGTGCTAGTCCCAAGGTATCACGTATGAAAATTTAAATGTGTAAAACCACACTGAAATAAACACCCAATATGGAACCCCGGTGGGAATCGAACCCGATACCTTATGCCTGATAGCCCAACTTGCTGACCCCTACACCATGACGACTAAATAGCCCATTCAAAATATCGTAAAATTATGTTACAGGTTTATTGTTCGATTTCCGTAGGGGGTAAACATGAATTATTTATTTATATGTGATTTTCATATTAATATTTCATGTGTGATACCTTGGACTGGTTCTGAAGCGTAAGACTGATCATCTTACCTTCGTGTAATAAAATGATCAACATACACTGCACTTGGTGTACCAATGTAGTGCCATATGCACCATCGGGTGCGGATAAGGGAAAGTCCTGAGTCCTGAAACAGATATTTCTCAGGAGACAACTCCCACAAAAATACGAAATCACGAAAAAAGTTTAGTAAAATAGTATCAATATTTTATACTGAAATTACTCAATTTACTGAAATGTCTTTAATGATTTCTAAAATCTTATAATATTTACTCGACTAATTATTGTACGTATTGCGGAATTGCTTCAAATATACCAAAAAATAAATATATGGATTTCCTTTTGAAATATGTGCTAAGAATACAGTAAAACTCTTCTTCTGCATACATTATGGCCCATTATTTACATATTTATATCATAGTTCTTCTGTACTAGAAGTATCTTTTTATTAAAAGTTATGAAATACCAATAAACCTATGATATTACCAGTAAAAGTGTCCACATTTCTTCCACCATAATTTATTACTAACAGTCAATTTGTAATCTGCATACTATTAGCGATTGAGATTAATAATCGAATCTAATGGAACTGTCATAACTGAACTCTAAGAACTGCAATATTTTTTAACTTGCTACTCAAAAATTTGCGTCAGTCATAATTTACTAAGAAATCGAGAGAAAGACCAATTACAAATCACAATTACAATGTGCGTTCATCAAAGTCAGGTGTTCTATCCACTGATATAAACAACCAAATACTTTTAGTGAAAAATTAACGAATGCGTATACCCTTTTCAGTCACTAAATGAAGCCATGAAATTTTTTTTTGGTCCGTAGCTCAATCACAGATGTTTGTCGACGTGCTTAAAAACGTGCTAAGCATTTGACAATGAACTCACGTTCATATCACGGTCGCGTTGCCAAGCACCATAGATGAAAGGCATACTTTGACAAATGTTTCGTTTTATTGCTTTCTCAAATTGATTTAAAGCAAATAAATGGCATGATAAATTGTGCACAAACAATTTAAAACTCTATAAAACTAAATTATTTTACTTTACTTACAGTTTTGGCGTATTTTCCATATTTAAAGCGGTAATTAATAATCCCGATCGATAACTTTTAACGGATGTTCCATTGTGATCGCGAAAACGTTAAACATCCATTGTGAGAAATCGTTATCACGTCGCTTATTAGCACGTCGATAGTCATCTGTGATTGAGCTACAGGTCGAAATTGAAAAGCTTTCACAAATGGACTGTAGGTGGATGAATTTAACGGGCTAATTTTTAATTTGCAGTTGCATTATTTATGTACAGCACTGTATCAAAAAAATTAACATGCCAGATACTGATGATTTTTATTCATATTTAGAAAAAATTTTGGATCCGCCACGATGAGAACTCTCTGGTAACTTCGTCCGAACGAGGATCGGAAAATGAAAAAGGACTTACCAGAGCTGGACTCAACAAGGGCGGGAAATGACGATGAAGGACCACCAGGAAGGGCGAAGTATCCTGGAATACTCTGGAAACACCACGTCGAACTGGCGCGGCGGGACACAAAACGAGGGGCAGCAGCACAATTTACTCACTTTCACCGAGGGGGGTTTCGGGAATTGGTTTCTGGAAGCTTGGAGATGGAGCGAGTATGACGAGGGGAATTTGATGGAAAAGAACTAAGGAAGAACAGGTATTGGATTTCACAGGAAGAACGGATGATTACGAGGCCGAGGTAACGTTGCTGCGCTGAGCGGGTTTTCGAGAATGAATTGGAGTTGCAAAAAGGTAACAAAAAACGGAATGGAATGGGTGAAGGAATTCGAACTACCTATCACCAGAGAGTATCAATAATGGCCAAACCAGGTATATTCTAATATGACAAGCCAATCCAGCTTTATTTTACAGACAATAAAAATGTTATTTAAAAAAAACTTACTTATAGCGTTAGCCTGAAAAGTGTGGTACGCATTAACTTCAGTAGGCTCCGTATCAAAACTGAAGGAATACGAATTCCTGAAATATTTCAATTTGTTTTCAAATCCTAGTGACACTAAACAGAGCTGGTTCTCAATATGGGTCTTGGGGTCTGTGGTCACTCCAGCGTAGTATTCTTCTAGTTTCCCAGGAACCAGCAGCCATTGCGGGAACCCGATGAGACTCTTCATGTTTCTGACCTTCTCTATAGAGGCTGATTTAGTTGGAATATCCATCCAGCTTATAGACATCACGAGGTCTTCGAATGATGATTTGATGTTATCCATAATCTCCATTACCTGCAAACAATTTTTGAAAGAGGATATAGAGAGAAGAAATGCAATTTTTTTTAACAGTATTATTCGCCAGGTGAATGGAAAACAAGCCTTAAGAACCCTTACGGGGTCCCCCATACATTCATGTACGTCAGGGCAAAATTCCCTTGTACTTCATGGTTCATTAAATAAAAATGAAAAAAAATTGACGTAATTATTAATTCTTTTTCTAGTGAATTATCGGACTAAAATTTTTATTTAAATATTTCGTTGAATCACAATTACTTTAAAGAAACCCCCTGTTTTTAAAAACATTTGATGCATAACACAAAAACAGTACATATAAGATTTAAAAAAAATGTATTAAAGAATACGTATATATCTAGTGCATTATCTGATTAATATTTGTAAAACATTAGTAGATTTTTGATTATATTAAATTCCGTAGATTTTACTATATTAAATTTGAAAAAGATTATCGTGTACGCGATGCACGCGATGTACGCCATGCAAATAATAATGAAAAGAAAAACAGCGCGACGTTCGATCGGTTTTTTTGGTCGTGTTTTATAACGAGCGCTCATCCGGGCGCTTACTACATTTTACAATTAACAAAGGGTGGACCTAGTAGCCCCTTAATGCGAATTATGGGGAAATGGAGTTGAGTATGAAAAAAATTCCAAAGTAATTTTATTTCGGTTTAAAAAATCCCTTCTTGAATTAAAAAAAAACTTGGCCACAATTATTTTAATCAGTTCCATATATTAAAAAAAAAAAAAATCTTTACATCGCTTCTTCGAACAAGAATTACTAGAAGGGGCGTTTCTCACAGCAATAAAAAATATACGCTTCCTAGGGTTAATTTCATAACACTATCCATTATCGAATTCCACCGTCTAAAGACTCCAGCACTTTGGCCAATATACGAAACGTGTGACGTAGATGTCTAGTGATGACGTAGACGCCTATTGATGACGTAGCGAGTGACGTAGTGGGTAACTAGACGCGGTAGTATTTTTTTGAACTGGGTTGTGGTCTAGTGTTAGATTCGAGGACTCCGGATTAGAATCTCTAGGTTCTAATCCCACATCGCCACAGCCATATTCAAGTAGGTATATCACTTTAAGAAATACATGGCTATCCTCAATCGTGGACTAGCTTATTTTCAGAACGGTATCACAATTTCTATTACTGTATTTTGAATATGTTCCTGTTAGATTTAATATAAGTACGTACTCGTATTACGTAGCATAGACATAAACTTCAATGTGTGTTCATAACTGTTTAAAACTAGTTTCAATATAACTTGGTGCATTTTCCTCAAGTATATATTTATATACTTAACTATCTACTGACTCACAGCTAGGTAGTAGAATGCACAAATTGCGTAATCTTTGTTCCGGCCTGTTTTGCTTTAACTTACTTACATATTATGTAATATTATGAACGTGTTTACTCGCTCACTTAAGTATGAATGAGCAAATTTTAATAAATATAATTTTTTTGTACGAATTCACCCCAAGCGATGGAGCCACTTTATAATTTACTAACGAGTTTGGTAAATGTAAGAGACTCACTTTAGTGATCATGAAAAATCACAATATTACAATATGCATTGATCAGAACGCTTGAAAAATGATAGCCCCCAGATCTTCAATCGTCAAAACATATTTTGATTAACGTCATACATGGAGTAACAAAACTCGTAGTACAACCTGAAAACTAGTGAATCTACATCATATTTAGAGTCGAATGTGTAAGATGATTTTTTAATTTTTATAAATTAACTTTTAGTACAATAGCATACACTGGCGGTTTTTATTTTATTTTTATTTATATTATTGGCGATTTTTTTAATTTTTTTTATTTACATAGATAAACATTAAAAACACATCTACATTAAAAAACTATAAACAAAAATCCCACCAAGGCATAGCCTGTTTGTGGGTATACTGTGAAAGTCAAACAGTGTGCACGTGGCAAAAGAGAAAAATAAAATTATGTAAAAATGGAAAAATAACAGATAATGTAAAGATAGTTTTAAAAAAAAGAATACAAGATATTGGTATCTTTATACCGGAAGAAGAAGAGGGGAAATAATTATAATATATAAAATAAAAATTACGTAGATTATATTATAGTTATTGTATTTATAGTAAGAATGATTCTACCGTATGTATCCAACTTTGTGTTAATTTTTTAAAAGATGAAAAATTTGGAAAATTTGACAATGCCATTGATGTATTAAACACAGACTCCTTTCCATAAAGTAAAAATGTATAAAGCATGTTTTACTATCAGGTCATTTGAAAATTAAAATTTATCTAGGGAAAAATATCTTGTATCTTTTAATATTACCTTAGGCAAGGTTGTGTCCACGAATCTTTGGTCTGCAATCGCGTAACCAACCGCCATTCCCATCGTAACACTCACACCGCTGGCACAACGTATGGACCTTGGAATGTTACTTTCAAGCCCCGTTATTTCCTTCATATACTTGTAGTATATTTCTCTAATTTCAGTCGTTGTGTGAGGGATGAATACGTCCACCACCTGAAAACATTCATGTATTTATGTATCATCATCTTTTAAACAAAAATCTAAATAAATTTATCACATTTAAAACTTTTGAATAAAGCTAAGAAAAACGTAATTTTTCAAGATAATTTTAATAATCCTCTAAAATTTCGTGAAAGCTACATTTCCTTATAGTTTTATCATCATTATGATGATGCCATATCCGCTCCTTGGTGAAGCATATGGATTTCACAAACTGCCTCCTAGTTAAGCGATCGGCCGCCAGTTCCCGCGCATCCTCCCAAGTAAGGTTCACGTCCCGCAGCTCTAACGCAAATTGCAGACGGATTGTCAACAGTAAAGGTCCAGGACAATAGGCAAGCATGGTTAAGAGCATAATCCACCACGAGACTCGCGGCCGCTTTCCCAGACAAACGTATTCCTCAATTTTCTCCCTGGAATTTAACATTAATTAGAGCAATGTTTTTTTCATACATTTAAGATATCGACCTGGAGCTCAATCACAGATAACTATCGACGTAGTTAAAAACGTGCTAACGCTGACCGATCACAATTAACATACGTTCCATACCACGTTCGCCGAGCCGAGCATTTCCGATCAGAGCCGAGCAGAGCCGAGCACGCGATATCGCGGCCGAACGTCAAACGTCAAATCAACGCGCTTGTCAGATTGTTTATTATGTCGACTGCTTTTCTCAATATTCGACTTGCCGAAAACCGGCTAAATGCAATACGGCACTCGAGAAAGATTGAATGAAGATATGTGCGAATAAGATATATCTCGGGAAATGGCTCGCGACTAGAAGCGCTCGTTTAATAATCCCATTCGATAACTTTTAACGCGTGTTCCATTGTGATCGCGAAAACGTTAAACATCCATGGGTAAGAAATCGTTATCACGTCGCTTATTACCGAGTCGATAGTGATCTGTGATCGAGCAACAGATGCGTGTTTGTATCTTCTTATTTTTTAAATTATTCTCTCCTTTAACAAATAAAATATTTTCAAAAAATAAGACCAAGCAAACACGCATCTGGTCGATATCTAAAATGTGTGAAAAAATCATTGCTTTAATGTTAAATTCCAGGGAGTAAATCGAGGAATACGTTTGTATGGGAAGCGGCCGCAAGTAGTCTTGTGCTGGAGTATGCTCTTAAGGCTCTCGGGAGGCAACAGGGAACAAAATTCTTGTAAGATTAACCAAAGGCATGAATGATTTTATGGACTTTAGAATCAATGAGTTGATAAATATCGAACACAGATAAAAAACTATCACCTAAAAGAAATCATATTTTAGAATTTTTGTTTTCTCAATTATAGTACTAATATTTTTTGAGCAATTAAACATACCTGAAACCAAACGTACATTTCTAAAACTAAAGGATCAGTATCCTGAATAATAACCGCCACGGCATGTAGGTAAGCCAGGTCATAATCAGAAAACATAATTTCATCTTTCTCAAAATTTAATTTTACACCAGTCCCGTTGAACAAACCAAGTAAGTAGGGAGACCATATTTCTATTATTGGTAGATTAAACATTTTTAAACAATCATTAGTTTGTCTTTGCAGTTCTGCAACGGGAACATCGAATGTTTCTATCTGGCTACTGTCTGACTCTTCACTAGTTAAATTCTTTAGTTCTTCGCCTATCTGAAATAAAAATTATTCATATTAACATCCTAAAAACATAGCTACATTATGATGTTTATAATGCAGCCCTACTACCAACACTGGAATGTATGGAAGCGAATAATGGAGTGAAAAAAGGATGAAAAATATGAAAATGGAGTTGAAAAAAGGATGATTGAATGATGTTGAAATCCGTTCTCTCAGGTGAATGTGTGGAAAACCATTTATGATAGGTGCACTCATGTCGAAATGAGAGTAGAATGCACGGCTGAGATAAGCATTATCGATAAAATTATGAAAGGCCTTTTGCGATGGTTCGGTCATCTGGAGCAAATGACGAAGAAAGGACGGATAAAAGGATTTACGGTGCGTGTGTATGGATATAGAGGTCGAGTAAGGCCGAGAAACACATGGCATGATTGATGTACTTGAGTACAACAAATATTTGAAAGTGGTCCTGTGAAACGTCGGAATAATCGACGTGCGTGCATGAGAAGATCTTTTTATAGTAATTAAATACCATTATTTTTTCGCCTCGTATCGTATAAAATATAATTCATAGTGTAAAACTAGTTTTCGCTACTTCTGCGTCTTTTTATAAATAAGTTCATTATAATGTTATCTTACCAATACAGTGCCCTATGAACCATTGGATGCACATAAGAAAGAGTAGTATTTAGTAGTTAAGGGTATTTTGAGGTTCGCCATATCCCATATCCAGTTGTCGTATCGTCCAAAACACACTAAACTGAATCTGTACTTACCGAATATACATCTTTAACAAAAGCAACATATTCTTTTAAAGCTACATCTATATTTTTATTAATTTCTTCTTCACTCATCTCCATAGTTTTATTAGTATGATTAGCTTTTATGAATTCCTTTATAACGCCTCGGTATAATATTGTATAATGCTTTATATATTTAGTAACTTCTGCTGCTTCCTCATCAATTTCTTCTTCGGATGATTTTTCCGACTTTTTCCTCGGAAAAAATATTTTCTTCTTTATTTTTGGTATCATTTTGTCAACCTCAATATAACTGGAAGAAGTAATCTTAGTTTAATTAAATACAGAAACCTTTAAATCAAATCACGATACAACAAAGTGCAGGTTAAATAAGCGTGTTGTTTTTTAAATTGAAAATACAACTGTAGTTGCCATATTATGTTATTACAAACATAATTATTTTGACCTAAAAAAAAACACCCTAAAATTGTATTTGATGGCCCAGGAATTCCTCCTTAACCCTAGAAAGATAACGTGCGCCTCAGAAGCGCCCGCGAAACAAATATATCGCTGTCTTTTTCTAGCCGAAGCGCGTGCAAGCTTGCGTTGCCAAACCAACTCAGTCGTTGGTCATCTCCGCCGAGTGACGGTCGCGTCTGCTAAAATACCACAGTTTCGTTGCTATGACAATGCATTGCGCTCGAAATATTTATTTTCAAGAAAAAATACCTTAATACAGAAGACTGCTGGTTTTTGTTACTTTTTGTAGGGTTTTTAATATCCTACATATTTTTTTCTTAAAATAAAACATTATAATAAACATTTATGTTTTATTTACTTATTAATAATATGAAAATTAATTTAGTTTAAAAAATATTTATAATTATTTTAATTTATTGAATAAATAGGTTTTAAATATTGTGCGCCTCTCAGGCGCTAGTTTATTTTTTCAGTACCATAAAATAAAATTATCTCTCTAGGGTTAAAAACGTTTTTTTTTTTAAACATTACTTAACTTTATTTTATTTCAGTTAAGTGCTTTAACTTGTGTACTTACAATTCGATGTTCTCCAAGAAATAGTGTAAACATGCCGTTTTTGGCAATGAATTTGTATGTACATGACGTATGTTATTTTAATCTTATTTTGTAAAAGAAATTAATATACTTACTACTAAATTCACATTTTGGTTACCTTGGAAACGGCTCTGTATCAGACGGTTCCCCCAGAACAAGTCTTCTAATGGTATTGTTTTTTGGGTCAGAAAAAACATCAAATCCTATCAGAACATCTAGTCCCAGATTCTTCTTCACTTTAACGATCGATCCTAACCAGTCGAATTTATACGGAAATACGCACGTTTCATTCGTTATATTAAATATCGTCGGTATTGTAGGGAGGCCGACTTTATATAAGAAATCAATCACAGGTTGTACACCAAGGCAGTCTAAGGTATCTGAAAAAAGGGAATATTTTACACGAAAACGTTTTAGGACGACCAGGACGCCGAGAACCTGATGCCTTGTAAAATAGGCAAGCATGGTTAAGGCTTTCGGGAGGCATACGTAGTATATGGCCTAGCCAGCCGAAACGCCTTCGCCGGATGACAGTAGATACCAAGGGTAGCTGTGTCCGTTGCCTCACCTCTGTGTTCCTTACAAAGTCAAACCACCGCACACCTAAAATTCTTAAAAGACACCTATTCTCTAAACTCAGAAGTCTGCTATCTTGGGCCCTGGTTAGGTGCCACGATTCGCAGCCATAGAGGAGAACACTGTTGATAATTCGTCGGCAGTTTGCGTCAGAGCTGCGGGACGTGGACTTGACTTGGGAGGATGCACGGGAGCTGGTAGCCGATCGCTTGGCCTGGCAGTTTGTGGATTCCATATGCTCCACATAGGGAGCGGATATGGTATGATGATGATGATGACGTTTTAGATCCTCCGTGACGGAGCTAAAACATTTATTTACATTGTATTTAATTTACTTAAACAACTTTTTAATATAAAATAAAGTGAACACGTATAGAGTTGGTCATGGTCACCGTCATGGTCATGATCAAGATACACTGCACTTGGTGTGCCAATGCAGTGCCCTATGCACCATTAGGTGCGGATAAGGGAAAGTAGTCCTCCACATTCAAACATCTTCTCATGCACGCACGTCGATTATTCCGATTTCTCACATGCCCACTTTCAAGCACTTGTGTTACTTGATCATGCTATGTCTTTCTCGGCCTTCCTCGACTTCTACATTCAGGCACACGTCACAGAGGCTGTTAGCCTAGGTACAGACATTACATTACTGCCAGAAATGAGTCTCTTTTTCAACTGGGCAACTTTACAATACATCTATTAATTAGTGTCTGCATGAAATACAATAAAAGACGTAATAACACTTAGTAAATAAATTGCATTCTTGGTTTATGAGGGTTAAAAAAATACATTATACAAACTTGTATCTATACATGCAGAGTACATTTCTTTGGCTTGGTTGAGGGGAAGAGGGTCGGTCTTGGAAATGTTTTTACTGAGAATGTCCCTCACCGCTCTCTCCACTCTCCTCTTCTTGTCTGTGAACCAATCGTACGAGGACAGGAAATCTGGTTTGGGATGCTCTTCCGCCCAATTTCCGCAGGCAAACTGAAATAAAAAGTAAAAATAATACTGTATTTTATCATGTTACACATGTTCATGATAAATAAAATTTTAAAAATCATTCGGAAAGCTTCGCCTTATCGTGCTTTAAAAGATTCAAACTTCTTGCTCTCCTGAAATAAAAACTTATTTACAGTTGTTCTACCATCTTTCTGGGAGAAAGTAGGATTTGTAAGCTTTTAAATTTAGGCAATTTATTTAAATATGTAATTAATTTCATATTACTTACAATTTGATAGGATTGATTAATTTGATTTTTTTTAATGTGTGGTAAGACTATGTATGATAGGTGTACAAATGTCGAAATTAGAGCAGAGTGCAAGGCTGAGATAAGCATTATCGACAAAATTAAGAAAGGGCTTTTACGATGGTTAGGTCATGTGGAGCGAATGAGTGATGAAAGAACGGCTAAAAGAAGTTTAAATGCAAGTGTGCCTGGATGTAGAAGCCGCGAAGGCCGAGAAAGACATGGCTTGACCAAGAACGTCAAGTACTTGAAAGTGGTCATGTGAAAAGTCGGAATAATCGGCGTATGTGCACGAGAAGATGTATGAATGAATGTAGAGGAAGCAAAGGAAGTCTGTCAGGACAGAGTGGTATGGCGTTCTATCCTCTCTGCCTACCCCTACGAGGAAATGGCGTGATGGTTAGTTAGTTAGTTAGTTTTACTTGAAATTTTATGTTTCAAAAACTGTGGTTAGAAGTCATTTTGATCTCTAAAAATCAACATTTTTAGTCGCATATGTATGTACATAGATATTCCATATTACGCACAAGTTCAGAAAATCAGTAAATTAATGTATGCAGATATCAAAAAATATTGAGCGGGATGGAGAATATCGTAATAACGTATTGTGTATCTTTGGTAGTATTATCGTAAGGGTTGTAAACGCTATATAACCATATACCCCTTATTTAATTTTACCACCGAATAAATCCCGCGATCTCATGCATGGCAACCCAACTTGATATCTACTACACCACGAGCCGGAAAAACTATAGTGTAATGATTATATGACAACTATAATTTTATTGTTTGTTTGTACATACAGCTAGTACAATACATTTTTGTTTCTTAATATTTCATTGCTTATAAACTACTACAATATTTATTTATAACATATCTATGACTTTTTTAATCCGCAGTCTGAAAGTATTGGTAAACAGCATTAATTCAATAGGTCAGTATACCTACAATGAAAGTCAGTAGATAGTAACAGAAGAGTGAATGCATTATTGATTAGAAAATAAGTAAACCTTCGTGACTCGACCTCATTCGATTGCCAATCAATTCAATGTATCTTTAACATTTATAATGTTTTCCCATGACTCGTAAAAAAATAACAACTCTCAAGATTATTTCTTTATTATGTCAATCTATCAATTTTATTTATAAAAATTAATGTTCTGCATATTAATTGTTAAATAATGTTGTGCTGCATTCTTTAAATTACTACTATATCCGTACCCAACGGTGCATAGGGCACTGCATTGATACACACAAGTAGTACTGGAAAGCTTGACATTCGTTAAATGATGCAAGATAATCAGTTTTATAAATTAATAGAAACAACCTCTAATTACTGCGCATGTGATATTTTTTCTATGTAAATTCACCATAATATATTATTTTTATTGTAATAAAATGCTATAATCTAGTTTTAAAAAATCTTCAGATTGCCTAGTACAAATAATAATGCAAATGTCTTATTTTAAATCGGTAAATATTTTATGTGTGTTTTTATTACCTGATAAAAGTCTTCACACGGATCAGCTGTTTCGTCCATTGACAATAAAAGATTAGATGCTGATCGAATGCATTGCCTCGACTGACAAAATCTGGGGTTCGTTGATAATTCGGTATCTAAAAATACAATTTATGCTTAGACGACAATTTCCCATATAAATAATATGCAAAAATATACACATGCAAGAATATAATATTTTGAAAATTTTAACGAAATCGTCACATTGCCATCGGAACGTCGCGACGTCGGCGTCGCGTCGTTCCGAAAATATATATAAGTTATAAACATCCATAGTTTTGTTTCTGATAAGGCATCCACTCTTTATTTTTGGACAATGAAAGCATTTGTTCGCGTACATAATGTAAATTCATCCGTATTTTTATCACACTAACAATCTTAAAATCGCGGTTTAGCTTGTTGAAAAAATCGGTAGAGTTGGCTGGACTGAAAAAAGACTCAATAGTCTTTAAAGCAGTCTAGGGAAAGGGTGGGCTTTCAGTCCTGTTTTTGCAAAAAAAATATCCTTAAGAGAGTTGTACAAAAATAGGCTAGATCACAAATCGTCTCGCATCTACCAAGCGCATGGACGGTTAGATTTAAGCCGATTTTAATGTTAAAATTAGTTATTAACTCAATGTTTGTAGCACTCACTTTGTAGTTTTCCATAATTATGAAATTAAACAACTTTTGTTTTAAACTACTTTTTTATTATTTAATTATCCACCCGGTTTCGGAGACACTACTCCTTCATCAGGGATTTGTATAAAAATAATTTAAAATTAAGTAATAAGTCGCTAACTAAAAATGTTGAATTAACTTCAATTAACTTCATAAAAATAATTTAAAATTAAGTAATAAGTCGCTAACTAAAAATGTTGAATTAACTTCAATTAACTTCAACATTTTTAGTTAGCGACTTATTACTTAATTTTAAATTATTTTTATACAAATCCCTGATGAAGGAGTAGTGTCTCCGAAACCGGTTGGATAATTAAATAATAAAAAAGTAGTTTAAAACAAAAGTTGTTTAATTTCATAATTAAAATTAGTTAATTATATAATAAAACGAAGGTATTATAGTCCAAATTTAAATGTTTCTAAAAAGTAGGCATTTGACTCGTGACACTTCTCAAGGGAACCTACATATTTTACTACATAATAATGTAGGAGGGTAGAACACACTCATCTTGCAGCAGCATTCGAGAGCAACTTTCTCTCACCAGTGCATAAAGGAAAAAAAAATCTCTGCGTTCTTGTAAAAATGACATAAATAATTATTTAAATACATTTACATAAGTATCATTATGATTAATTACGAAACATTGTTATCAATGTAACTCGACAAGGCTTGTAAGACTGATAAAACAATGTTTTTTACTTTATAATGAAATATAATTCTGTATTTAAGAGTGGATGACAATATTAAAATATTCTTCGTCCCGTGGTAACTCACTTCTGAACTACGGGATACGAGGAAGGCTGCATAAGATTTGACAACTGAATTCAAAATACAAAAGGTTTAATCAATATATACTCACACGTTATAGCAACGGTGATCAACGCTACAAATAAAACGATTATAAAAAATATTAATAGTTATGATTATTCTTTCCCGCCATTTCCTTCTGAACCTAAAAATAAAATGAAACGAATTATGTTTATTATAAACAAAATTTAAACGCCGCATCTCTCAAATAACAATCCTATCAATATTAATATCAATATTACAATTTTATCAAAATATAAATTATCCTATAAAAACAAATATATTTATACGAAAAATAGTTCGGTTTTGACTTTTTTTCTCACGATAACCTATAGATTACTAACAAAAATGTGTATGGACACCATCGATCAAAAAAAGGATGGGCATTCTCCTATAAATAGGTGTATATTTTTGTATAGATGGACCCTTATAGATGGCCTTAACGGGCTGAATGAATTACAAAAAAAGAATGGAAGTATATTCTATGCCAAAAAAAATACAGACATGTATACAAATATTTCAGGATTTGATTTTATGTCAGTTTCAGTATTATATTCCTTAAATCCTTATTTAGGTTATGTATATTAAAATCTACTGTAATAAGTACCTAACCTAGATACATGTGTATGTGATTAGGAACTTATTACTGTGTACCTAATAAAAACGTAAATTTTTTTTAAATACGATATTATAGTCAATTAGCCGTAACTCTATTTATTGCTTATGGTTTTTAAGAAACAGGAAAATATACTATTTAAAGTTATTCACTTTCTTACCTCGAGTTTCTAGATCCTACTGCAACAAGATAATTTTCAGCAACTGTGTCTGGCCTTTTGATTATATTTATTGGTGGAGATACGCCACTGGCATCTGGGTTTAAAGAATTAAATATCAAATTGAATACACAATAATTTGTGTTCATTTTTATTGCTTTTCAGTATTTTCTATATTTTCACTGTCTTGACAAGCTTTATTACAATCGTAAATTATATCAATTGTATAAACATGTAAAGATTGTATAAAAGAAATCTATGTAATCTTATGATATTTGCATATATTTCAATTTGTAAATACTATTTTCAATAACACCTAAGCGGCTTTGCTTTAAAATAGGAATTTAATTAAGTGTAACATGTACATAGGTAGGTATAAGTGCAAACATTATTTAAAAGAGTTTTTATTTACTAAGTTCTTACTTGAAACAGCTATGGTGTTGTTGGCCTCTCCATCGTTCCACGCATTCATTTTACTTTAGCAAACAAACATTACCTTTTGTATTTGTACATACATTGTTTACGTCGCGTCGTTGTAAATTACTGCATAACTACTAGAATTTACTTGTAACATTGTAAATCATTGTAAAACGAAATCATAATAAAACTATATCACTATCATATTGATAGACGCATAAGTAATCGATTGGTAGAATCGATATATTTATGTAAGAAGTAATATGGAATTATGCATTTTGATTCTAAGTTAAAATAAAAGAGGATCTACGAAAATAAACCAAGTCTTTGTTGACTACAAATAACGCGGCAACTGCTGTGGAGTTGGCTCCAGACTACGTTTGGTGACAGTTTATGTCTGTGTAAGGGGTAGTTTACTGTTTAGCCTAACGTATTTTCCGATTTTAGGGGTTGCGGAAAACGTTTACTACATGAATTTCCACAATTATTTTTTTTTTTAAATCGTCATTACAAAATATTTAAATGAGAATACTCAAATAAAATTGTACGTTACATCTGTGATGTACCTTTTTACCAGTAATAACATAAATGTATCGCGCACACAAAAAAATAATTATATTTAAATGAGGATCACTAGAATATTATAATACAACAGAATAAGTGATTTGTAAAGTATAAATCTGTATCTGAGAGCCAAAATTCGCATTTTAAAAATAATAGTGTGTACGAAAATGTAGGAAAAAAAATCAGGTAAAAAAAAACACTATGAAAAAATGTATATTCCTTGATAAATCTCAACTTGTTTAATGAAATGTTATTTTAGTAAATTATGTAAGTAATTTGTATGGGTTCGAATTATTGGGGAGTTTCTACGTGTAGTACAACCCTGGCTTACTAAGAGCTTTTAGTCACGGCATTTGAAAGGGTAAAATATTCAAACGGACAGATAACGTAGGTAAATGAATATACTATTGGAAAATATCCATATCTAAAGCCATATTATAATTACTTGTTATTTTATGCCATCATTATTAACATTGCGTTTTATTTATCCCCTTTCAATATTCTAGTATAAAGATATCACTTTAGATGTGTAGCGATTTTTTATACGACAATATAAAATTCGTGATATCAATTTTACCAAAAAAAAATTATCATAGATCTTGCGAGGGTGGCAATTATTTTTTTCCTTTCTGTTATCATGCCTAGGTAATTAAGAAAAAAAAACAGTTTTTTTTTTCATAAATTATACACTTACCCAAGATTATATGATAAAACTAAAGCATCATTGCTTAATTATGATAAATTGTTTAATGATGTCTGTACGACAGTGCATTTGTAATTTTTCATAAATGCACTCATTTATCCATAATAGTTTTTTTATAGTACAATACACAGCTAAAACAAAAGGGATACTTTTAGTATATTGACTACATCTTTGCACACACGAACAGCATGACTCATTGTCACGTTCCACCTGAGGGGCCGAGTGTGCAAGCGAGAGCGCGAACAAGCGATAGAGAGCACGATCGAGCCGCCTAAGCGTTCGGTTTGTGACGAATCTATCTCTCTTCCACTCATCGGCCGATGCTCCGAGTAGAAGGAGACAGCAGCAGCACACAAGAAGGAAAAAACAAAAAAATGTTAATTTATGAAAAAAATTGTAACTTTTCAATTAACTCCTGCTTTGTATTTTACAAATAATGATAATTCAGTAATAATAATTCAATTGAATTCATAAAAGTATAATATTTTTCATCAATGTTTTCTTATGACGTTATCACGTAAAAATTATCGTCCGTTAAACGACTTTACAGACAACCAAAAGTTTTTTTAATGTATTTTTCACATTCATATTTTGTGTATAGATCCGGCGCGCGGCGCTGGGGCTGAAGCGTAAGACGATCCCGTATCCCGGATCCCGATGCCACATTTATATTAACTGGTGAATACAACTTACCCAATGTACATTGGGATATTGACTTTAATGATACTTATACTATGATAATGCCAATCATGGTTCACATGAAATAATAGAGATGTTCAAGCTATCTAAATCTAAGGCAGTGTAATTACATCATTAATGAGAATTCTCGTCTTTTGGATCTTGTTTTTTTCCAATTCAAGTTTCGTAAATGGTTACCTTGCAAGTGATTGTCTACTTCCGTTGAAGAGCACATCCTCCTTTAATAATTTTTGTGCAAAAACTATTATTTACAATATTTAAAATTATGTAATGTAAATGTCAGGGTGGGAAGAGAAAGAAGAAGAAATTAGGATGCACACGTTGAGAGAATGTTAGCCAAATCCGTGATGCATCTCTGCCCACCTGGCCGCCGACTTCCCGGACGATCTGCAAAAATATGGGGGGACAGTTGGGAAATATCTCAAGAGACAGCATCGAATGAGAATAATACAGACCCTTAGGTCTATCTTAAGAAGAAGAAGAATTAAACTACATTTTTACTGTGTCCAAATATTTAGACATTAACTGCTATTCACCCATGACGGGCTTGCATTAAATTGCTGTTTGGCATTGTTCTCAATGGACGACAGAGACAAATATAAATATTACATACTAGGCGGAATGGGCAATGTTGTACTGCATCAAGTGGCCTCGATACCTAGCCAAATCACAGGTCATAACCCCTGATAGATATCCATATTCCCTTCCAAACTACTCATCTCTGTTGAGTTCATCTATTTTAGGTTGAGTAAGCTTATTTCTCTATATCTTTACTGTTAACTGTTATACAATGTGTTTTTTTCATGTATGGAATAAACACATTGTATTTATAATGTATTATTTATAATGCTATGAATACGTAAAAACAGATTGTAACTTTTTTTCATCGTAATTCGATAAATGAGCTTTTCTTGTAAGTAAGGAAGTTAAATCACTTTAAAAGTGAAACTCTAATCAGTACTTTGATACATTGTTGACGCAAATGCTTGGATTTTTACTAAAACAGTTGCCGGGCAAGAAGCGTTGACCCTTTACTAAAATAGGTGTAAACCATTATCTCTTTAGCACTAACCAATCGGAAATTATTATCCTTGGTCATCAAATATTCATGAGCAGCGGTCAATGTGTGTATTACTGATGGTATGACGCGTAGTTTACCTGTATATTACCAATACACATATACACAACCGCAAATGACCTATAAAGGTGTCTGAGAATTGATTTTCTGTTAACGATTGACCATTGATTGGGAGGGAAAGGAGAGTCATTGTCAGCGGAAACGTTCAAAAAGATTCACAATAATTATTTATTTCTATTTAGCTGTCATAATTCTTAACATGGCAACACTGCTTCAAAACTGTGAAAACCTCTAATTAGAGGTCTACTCTGTTTTCTTTTAATGTTTATTATAATGATTATTTGACTGTTGATTTTTCCATAAATAAATAAAAGTTTAGTTCAAAAACAAGCTTTAGTTCAAAAGTACGTATTTTTTCGTTTTGATGAGGTTTATAATTTTTATGTCGGTTTTAAATTTAAGTATAAGTATGTAAGCCTTCACGTGAAAAAATGATCAAAATTCACTGCACTTGGCATACCAATGCAGTGTCCATTGCACCATTAGGTGCGGATGAGGGAAAGCAGCGAGCAGTCTACATAATAAATATTTATCATCATCATACCATATCCGCTCCCTATGTGGAGCAAATGGATTCCACAAAATGCCTTCAAACCAAGCTATCGGCCGCCAGCTCCCGTGCATCCTCCCAAGTCAGATCCGCATCCCGCAGTTTTGACGCAAACTGCTGACGAATTGTCAATTGTTATAAATATTATCACCATTTCAATACTACGATTTTTTGCTTGCTACTCAAATAATGTGTGGCCAAACTATTTTCATTGCTACCACACACATCTAACTTATTTATTTTATGAAATTAATTTTAAGTATGGATTTTAAGTATGTCAATAATTAAACAAAATCACTGTAGGTAGGTATAGTTGACGTTAATATACAAAAATATATCGGTAACTCAATATATTCCTTGGAAAAGGTTATGTAGAGGTCATTTGTAACAAATTAAGGTTCCAAAAATGTCCAAGTTATTATGTACCTTTAAAACTTTTTATGAAATTGCCGACTGGTAACTGAAAAAAATATTATAAAATAACTAGGAACTAAAATCTAGGCGCTCTGATACTCCTCTGAAAGCTGATTTATAAATTACAAATTCGATTTTAGAATCTTAACTTTGTAAATAATGAAGGTTTGAAAAACGGAAATTCTACATACTTCTACAAAGGTTTATCGTTTTTGACGCGAAGTAAATTTTCCACATGACCAATCAGCCATCAATCAGAGAAAACCTGTCAGTCTGTTGACAAATTGTAAACATATAGAAGGAAATGGACATGTTTTTGGAATGGAAAATAAAAAAAGAGAAGCCATTTGTAATCCATTAGTTTTTTTTAGAAAATTAATATTGAACAGCGAAAATGTTTTTTTGGTGTTCGGCGGCTGACAAAAGTGTTTTTATTTACTTAAAAACCTACGTGAAATTATTATAACCTGAAAACTTGCGTCTATCATACTGAGTTACGTCATTCCTGTGTTTAAGTACCCAAATCTTTCTTAGTGTTGGTATTCTTTAATTTTTTTTTATTTTTTTATGTTTGTCCTTCTACGGACTAATGTAAAAGGGCTGGCTCTTATTGAAATTACAAAAAGTTAATATTTTATGTTAGTTTAATGAAAAAGATATAAAAAATTCGTACCTGTATGTTTATTTATATTATATTAAGTATATGGATATTTAGGTATCATCATTTGTATCAATTTTAGAGGTAGGTTCTGAAACCAGAGTGATGTTTTTTTTAAAATTAATGACCTTTCACCTTTTTAGTGTTTTGCCAGTTTGTCAAGTGAGGAGAAAAAAAAAATAGAAAAAAATTAGAAGTGGTATTCGTTGATATGAAGGAAATCTAGAAGGAGTCTAAGGATAGGAAGCTTAGGAGAATTTTGTAAAATCTGCATATTAGTGGGGAGAGGAGTATACTTGGCCAAATCAGGGAGGAATGAAGATTGTTTTCCTTTTTTTTATATTTTTGTGTTGCAAGATCAGTAATTTTTATAATTATATGTCAAAATAAATACAATAATCGACTTTGTGTAGTATGGCAATAATTCACGTAGGCCAATGTTAAAAAATTAGCCCAACAGGGATAATTTTTTTAAACGTTCAACTGAGAAAAGCTTAAGGTTGGGGCAAGCACCAAAGGACGCCAAACTGACACAAGTATCGAGAAACATTTTGATGGTATCTTCGATAATATTACTATTTACAAATTTTACTGGAAGGTATAAAATATTAACATAAATAAAAACAATGCATTTCTTTTCTCTTTTATTATGTATAAATAATTATTTTGTGTACAGACTGCATTAGGTAAATAAACATGACGATGCATTCCTATTTTTTCTAAATAGAAACAATGAAACAGACAGAGTAACAAATCATAACAAAAATAAATATTTTGATGTATAAAAGGTACTATTAATACTCAAAAAAGGCTCATGACAACAAAGAAGTAAGAGTTTAAGTTATGTAGTATAGACTTTGCAGGTTGGTTTCAATGGTTGGCCTTAAAAGTTGGTCGAAGAGGTTGGTCTAAACGGTTGATCCAAAGGGTTGGTCTACCAGGGGTTGTGGGCGTACACGGGCTGGGCAGCTACTACCTGCTTGATAAGGGGTTGGGCGTACACCGGTTGGGCAACCTTGACTATGGGCTGGGCGTAAACTGGCTGGGCAACTTTGACAATTGGAGCAGGATGACTCACGTGAACCTGCAATTTTTAATTAAAATTAATATTATTGACACACTTTGTTGTGTTAGCCTATATTTTCAAGGTTCTTAATGAATAAATAATACTTCTTGAAACATTTCAGTTCTAATTGAATATTTCATCATGAATCAATACGCGATTTTAAAATTTAATGCAAACTTTTTACTCCATGTATTTCTACCACAATTGGGTTCTTTCCGATTTTTTATTTTTTTATTTTCTATTGATTGATATATCTAGGGATTTTTTTTAATTATTTTTACGATGTCATATTAACTATCTAGCGCGGTTTGAAATAGCGTTTTTTCAAATTGCTCGCAAAATCCTCAATTTGGCGCGAATTCCTTTCATTTCGGTGGACGGGTATGACGTCATTAGCCAATAACGGGCGTTAAAAATCATTCGTAAATACGAAATTTCGTGTTTTTAAAACATAAATTTATAAATGAAAACAAAATTTTTGATCATTGATTGTGTTTTATATCGTTGGATTTGTAAAAATATACTTTAAATATTTATAACGTTTTCAAAGATATTCGTGCTATCGGGAAGAAACCTATTCGCTTTCTTGGTAGCGATTATTATCGATGAGATTCTACATAGGTTAGCTTCATAGTTTACATAAAAAGTAAACATTAAAATATATTCTAACATTTTGTAATTGAAAAAAGTCAATCGTCTTTACATGCTCCTCTACCTAACCACGAGTTCATCTCTTTTAGATAGAGTAAGCTTATTATTATATATTATGTTATTGATTTCTTTATACTGTTAACTTTTATAAAATGTATGATCTGTTTATTTCCTAAATAAAGCTGAGAATGAAAAAAAGGTTAGGTTTATATATTTTTTTAATATGTTAAGTTAAGGGGTAGGTACTAAAGAAAATAGTACTTAAGCACTTAACTGATTTGTTTTAAACACATGACTCACCTGGTTAAAGGTGGCATAGCTGGTAGCTGCTGGAGCCACAGCCTTGATAACTGGCGCAGCGTGGACGTAGGATGGCTGGACTATCTGCTTCACAATGGGCTGGGCGTACGCGATGGGGGCGTGGGACACCAGGGGGGCGTGGGCCACCAGGGGGGCGTGGGCCAGCTGGGGCTGCCACGGGTCCAGGACGGGGCCGTATGGCATGGCCACTGCGGCGGCGATCAGGGATAGAAGAAACTGGAAAAACATTTGGTGAGAAAACATGGCTGAGTTGGAGGCTTTAAGAGGCTTTTTTCACACCACGTGACTCGCAGCCGCTTTTATCTCCTTTAACAAATTAAATATTTAAAAAATATGACGATGCAAACACGCATCTAGTCGATATCTAAAATGTGTTTTAAAAACATAGCTATAACGTTAACATAGTTAAAATCCAGGGAGAAAATCGAAGAATACGTTTGTATGGGAAGCGGGCGCGTGTCACGTGGTGTGGTATGCTCTTAAAAGCTGTTTCTCCATAGGTAAAGTCGTATTCCTCGAGTTTTCCTCTAGAATTTAACACTAGAGCAATTTTTTAGATGTTTTAGATATCGACCAAATGCGTGTTTGTATAGTCCTAAATTTTTATTGAATTATTTTTCTCCTTCAACCAATAAATAAGATGATGCAAACACGCTTCTTTTTTACATCTAAAACTTGTAAATTCACTACGCTAGTGCTAAATTCGGGGAGAAAAACGAGGAATACAATTGTATGGAGAAGCAGCCAAAGTCAGGTGGCATCGTTCCTTATTAAAAGCGTAAATATACTGAATTTTTGAAAATACTTAACTTCACTCTTTTTAAGTCTAAATTGCACAAAAGTTGCTATTCTATCTAGCATGTGCAAGGAATTGAAATATAAGCTCTCTCTACTATAGTGAAGTTTTCATACGGCGCGGCATTATCGTATTTAGGTTAACTTTCCGAAGTACATCAGCAACGAACTTCTCGAGAGCATTCAAACTCTGTTCTACGGAATATTATCACAATTTTTTAATCCGTCACCCCCATCCCATTCCAAAATTAAATTCTGGGCACGCCATAGAAAGAGCTTTATCACAACTTTTTACAAACAAAAAATGGCAAATTACAACAATGTAAGCTCTACAAGCAAGAAAGGTTCCTCGCTTCAGCGATACTTCAGTGCTTCAAAAAAGTTACCAAGTGTAGATAGCGACGTATGAAGTCGTATGAATTAGTCACTTCGGTCAACTTCATTGAACATTACAAGAGTCGTGCGCGAAATATGTAAGTAATAACTTCACTTTCAAAAACTAAACTATTTCGCCATTCCTCTTGCATCACACACCTCTACCATTGTACACTTTTCTTCCTGCTCTGATAATTTTCTAAGCTTTTTTAGTGACAATATTCTGTAGTAAACTTACGATGGCTTGCATGTTGCTAGGGAAGGTTTCTTGATCACTAAACTGGACTAATCACCAACTGATGACAAGTATCGATCACCGAAGCCTTTTATACCCTAAACATCTAGATCGAGGTAAGTTACAGAGATGACAGAGTGACCTTCCTCTTCATATACTGTGATACAGGTTTTGCAAAACTTTTTATTTATCGGCAGTAATCTATGCTTTGTAAAACAGCCTTTTTTTTAATATATCCAAACGAACTCATGACATTTCATTGATTTAAGGGGATGCGCTGTCACGTTATCAATTTTGCTCAATTTTTTCCTGATATGTGGCACTAGATCAATGATTTTTTCACACTTTTTAGATATCAACAAAAACGTGGTTTCATCGTTTCATTTTTAAAAATATTTTATTTGTAAAAGATGACGAATAAGTTATTTAAAAATAAAACTACACAAACACGCTTTTTGTCGATATCTAAAACGTGTGAAAAATAATTGCTCAATATGATCAATAGAAAAAAATATTTAGATCACCGCAAATGCGATGTTGAAATGCGATCTCTCAGGCGAATGTGTGGTAAAACTATGTATGATAGGTGTACAAATGTCGAAATTAGAGCAGAGTGCAAGGCTGAGATAAGCATTATCGACAAAATTAAGAAAGGGCTTTTACGATGGTTTGGTCATGTGGAGCGAATGAGTGATGAAAGAACGGCTTAAAGAAGTTTAAATGCAAGTGTGCCTGGACGTAGAAGCCGTGGAAGGCCGAGAAAGACATGGCATGACCAAGTACGTCAAGTACTTGAAAGTGGACATGTGAAATGTCGAAATGTGAAATGTCGAAAGAAGATGTATGAATGTAGAGGGAGCAAAGGAAGTCTGTCAGGACCGAGTGGTGTGGCGTTCTATCATCTCTGCCTACCCCTACGGGGAAATGGCGCGATGGTTAGTTAGTTAGTGTGGTTAGATCACTGGTGCTCAATTACACTCATCGTCACTCCAAGGGGCTGGGCCCCTGGAGAGACAATAATCGTCATTTGCAATACTTAAATCTATCTTATGTTATAATCAAAAAACGATTTTTTTTGGTTCTACGTGATTTTATTATCAAGTTAGTGACAATTGTTTCGCCTTGTAAGGGCATTATCAAACTGTGCGTTGAAACATTTACATTCTTATTTTATACAATATTGGCTTATTAGTTACAGTTTTTAAGAATAGGGAGAGGAACATCTGTGGATTTTTACGAAATTCCTGATTTCAGTTGGTCTTTAATCTCTTTTTGGGTGAATTTGAGTAGAAAATGTTAGTTTGTTCATTTATTAGATTGGGGTCTTTCATACTTTTGTTGATTTCTAATTGTTCTAACAAATGTAATCGGTAACCTTTGTTTTCAACATGCAACGGAATGGGAGCATTATTATTTTCAACAATATGTTTGTTTTCTAATAAATGTTTAGCAAATTGTGAATCTGATTTTAACATAAGATATCATGGAGTTCTACAAAATAAATGCCATATCAATCAACTTAAATCTATGCTAACACAACCTTTTTAAAGGTAGGATGGTTATCAATCTCTGCACCTGAGCGTATATCATAATATACATACATGCTAACACATAATACAAGAAGAATCGCCATCTAGATTATCTCATTGGAGCACATATATTATACGTAAGTAACTAAACCACCACCAACGCATTTCAAGTTAAACTTATCACCTAACTCAATACCTTGATTAGGTTAAATGGCGTTTTAAACACCTAATGGTGTTTATTGATTAATCATTAATCATTATACCAATAACAATATGTTGCGTTTATTCACATATAAAATGTATTACCATTACATAATTATGTCATTTTATATTTGTATTCTCTTGAATTAGGAAATTGGAGAATTTGTAACATTAAACATTATTATAATGTCTGTGTAAATGGGTGTGTTAAAAATCAAGTATTTTGTTATAATATCGTTTATTACGTGTCAGTTTATTAATCAATATAATATATTTACATGCTTTATGTGGTAATCTAGATAAATTGTGTAAAACTGAAATATAATGCCCTGACTCGACACGGACTATCTAGTGAGTCGGCCAGATCATTGGCATGGGTCTCTACTGATTGAGTCGCCATCCCATTATTGTGATTACATTAAATGTGAAATGTAATAATTAAATAGATAAGTAAACAAATAAATAAAAATAATGCATGTATTATTAAAATACGGAAAATTTTGTAAATTCATCCTGGACCTCAAAGGCAGATTCAACTTGATAACCACTACACAAAAAAAACTGTTATCTTACCAGTCGAGGAATTATTTTAAGAGATGTTGTATTAAAATTTTAACCACCCTTTTCCACAATTTCATTGCCTTTTTTTAGGTTATTTAGTATAAATTAATTATAATAAAGCGTACTTGCATTATTTTAAGAATAAACAACTCTGTTTATTTACTTAACATTCAACTGCAAGTCATTTGATTAAATCCATGTAGATTTTACAGATTTGCCGCTAATTACCGATATACGCAATTCTACATGTGAAAATCTTAAATGGGTCTCAAATCTAAGCGGATTTTTCTCGGTTTTCGTGTTGCACTGAATGAAAAACGTATCAAGCATTTACCCGGGTACTTTGATACAAATAGCTCTGTATCAAATAGACTCGCTAATAGATAATGTCCTAAGCATTAGGAAATTCAGTTGAGCGACTAAAATAATTTATTTCTCTATAATGAAGTGAGCGGAAACTTACTTTGTACTGTACCTGATAATGTGTCACGGATCCTTGTTTTAAATTAATACAAGGACATAAGGCTCATTTGTCATATAAAATTATTTTATAATCATTATCATCTGTGTTTTATTATTTATACTGCTTTTAAAAGTAGAAAAGCGGCTAATTGCAAATAATGTTTTTTTCGACGGGTTGCATTGTCTTTGGTTTCTTACAAACTCAATAGTAATAGTACATAATACTTAGGCTAACAACCATAAAATTGTATCAGTTGTGGTTGATGAATGCATTTAAAATTAGATATATTTTCGTTTATAATCAGATGCCAGACATTAGTGTTAAAACATGAATTTGTAAAAAAGCTGTCTACTTGCTTAATTATTAGCGTTAAATAACCCTACAGGTTCGTAGACTTATCTAAAAACATCACCAAAAATCTTTGTCTCAGATTTTTTTCTCTTCAGCTATTGATATGGAAGGCATTTATGTATGCTTACCTATTTACATTTTTGACTGTTATTCTTTTAAATAAGTAGAATTTCCATTTATTGTGAAGATTTTCGGCTTTTGATTGTCCTGCGTCGTTGTAATGTGATTCGCCTGGTTCAGTATTCAGTATTAAAAAGACAATATCCAGACTAAAAAAATAATCTTTGATCCGCCAATTTGCAGTAAAAACACATTGAATCGACAAATTATATATATATATATTTGGACTTCAATATCAATTAAAGGTTTAATTTAAGTTATACTAAGGTTAGCTTAACACACATTAATTATTTTCGTACACCGACTGAAAAATATGTAATTAATTAATTTATTGTGATACATATTTTTCAATTGAAATGGATTACTTTTTTTAGAATCAGTGATCCAGATACAAAACACGGACTTATTAATTAAATGTATAATGTGTATCGCTATAACTTAAGATCTAACTAACTACTCTATATATTATGATAATTCTTCAACCTTTTCTTATGTCAAACCTCCATCAAGCAGTTGTAGGAATGCATGTTCTGAGTTCAATGTTCATCTCCCTTTTATGGTTTGTTTTCATTTATTTGTATTGCAATAACCTCGATCTACTATCATAGGCTTACGATAACAAATTAGGTATAATAAATAGCCTTATTAATAATTACGCACATAAAAATGTATGGAGTAATATTTATAGCAGTAGAGGTGAATCTATTATTAATCTTCTGTACTCCTTACTCTATATACAAATATACATATAATTATTAGGAAATTAAAATGAAATTATTATATTCGAATTGACAAGATTTTTTAAAATGTTATATAAAATTCTAATATATCAATAAATACTTTAAAATAATTCTTAAAAAGCCCAGAACCTACCCTTCAAAATTAGTATTTGAAGAATTTAATGTACCAACAATTGATGAAATTTTAATAAAGTCTCTATCTTACAAACTTTTAAAGAAAAAACAACTGAAGTGCAAAATTCACGTGACCTCTAGATTCCTAATAATTTAATATTACACAGATGTAAAACAACAGCAGCGTTAAATCATTATACGTACGTGGGTAAAAAAAACTTTAAAACTTCCGGAAAACTTAAAATCCATAAAAAAATATCAAATCTTTAAAATTAAATTAAAAAAACACATAAGACCTACCCCACCCTAAACTGCATACAGAGGAATATTTTTTCATTTTGTTCTTTTAATTTATGAATACTTACTCATATTAAAAATTAAAAATTGTAAAACGAACTCCCTCTCTAAAACACAAGTATCCACTTTATTAGAGAGGTAGAAACGTTATGTCTAAATTTTTGTATATTACCAACATTATGTTTAAGTATATTATATTTTGTAACACAAATTTAATTTCAATAAAAAAAAAAAATAAAAAAAAAATAACACAAATATCTCTTCTGGTGATGATTTGCAGCAGCATCTTACAAGCATCTATCATCTCTTAATGCATTCTTTCTGGTCCTCATCAGTGTCATTTAGGTTTTCATTTTATTTTTTTTATTTAATTTATTTATAAGGAACATAGCAATATATTTAATACACTACACAATCATTCAATTATATCAGAGTCAGTTGAAATATTGTTTTAACTGCTCATCCAGGCATAGGGCACAGATCATCAAAATATCTGCATATAGATGTAAAGACGTACGAAGCTGTGACGAGTATAACTTTGATATGAAAATTAAAATAAAACACTATCGAATGCTGTCATGTACGCGTCACAACCACGATACATATCGAAAGATAATTTAGCGGTTACCCATCGATATAGATACGCATGTAGATATTTTGGTGAATGGAGGGATTTATTTACTAATTATTTCACCTGGCTGCACAGTAGCGGTAATAATTTTTCTCAATGAAATTAATAGAATAATGAGTCGGTAGGTACCTACCTCTTCCACTTACGGTAGTATTTGCAAAAGTATAACTTTGCAATATGTTTAATGAATCTTATACAAGGTGTAACAAAACTCGTAGTACAACCCGAAAACTGATGAATCTACATCGTATACAGAGACGATTTTGTAATATGACTTTTTAATCTGAGCTTGAAAAAAATAATTTTTCTTCTCAAAAGTTTTCATAAGTCAGGCAGATTAAGTAAAATTGCTAAAATTCTTATTAAAACACGTTTTTTTATTTTGTTTTCTTTTTGGATTGTATTAATTTGACTAAATACATTATAATATTTGATAACAATTTGCAAAAAAAATATCGAAAAAATAATCATCTTCGTACTCAATTTTCTCTAAAACTAAGGGTTAAATTAAAAATATATATTCTACAAAATCGACTCCAAATATTATGTAGATTAACTAGTTTTCCGCTTGTACATCGAGTTTAGTTACACCCTGTATTATAGTAATACTTTATACTTACTGAGAGTTAATGCAGTAAGAATGGGATCAATTATCTTAATTTCTTAGGTTTCTTAAATTATTAGGAAAATAAAACACGCCAGATAAAATTTTTTAAATTATTTATGTAAAACAAAATAATAACTACAAATTTGAAAACATAAAAACGTTTTTATAGGAAACTGTGTGACAAAAAATACGTCACAACAATCAATTCAATATAATCAAAATATCACATATGTTTTTAAAACTATCAACATAATAGTAGACATTGAATAGTAAACAAAAATGGATTTAATTTCTTTAAAATAACTGGCAGAATTTTTAACATCCTTACTACATATTTATTATGTATTTTTGTACATTTTTCTTTGGCTTTTCTTTTTCAATAAATCATAGAAAGAACTGATTCATATTGAGAATATATAGATGCATTTATATTTTTATATTACACATTTGAAAAATGGTATTTGTTTTATTTCAGGAAAAATAATATTCAGTTTTAGTTTCAATTGCAATGCCGACACGTCGCCATTTATTTGTTATAAAGTATGTCACAATCTTATATATTAATAGTATTGCAACGAATCTATGTAAAGTAATTGAAATTCATTACAAAATAATAAAATATCACAAATTAAACCCAAATGCAAAATTAATTTGCAATAAACAATATCTTCAGTTTTTCATATTCAAATTCAGTAAAAGCATTTCCTTTCTGTTACAAATCAACCCCGTTTCATCTTCAAACAGTTTTTTTTTGTTTTCATACCTATTTTTGTTTTTTTTTTTTTTAATGATTTATTCAACATCTTTTGAAATTTTTGATTATATTGAATTGATTGTTATTTTCAAGTATCTATTTATTTGTTGGTAGAAAAGTGTAGCTAAGCTATACCGGAAGGAGAGAAGGGCTGATTTCCCTTGCCACGCCAGTGGAATAAACGACCTAATCCCCAACGTGGACGAGTATACAGTTGATCCGATCTGTCGGAAAAAACAATTTGTGACTTATATAATATAGAGCTTCTCAGTACATAAATATATCAATTATCATCTACAAACATTAGTTTTCAGTTCTACACTAAGCGATATTTAATTATATTATTAAATGTACATAACATGTATTTCTTAATAAGGCAACACACAAGGTAGAACCAAAAAAGGAAATTTGTAAAATTATGCAAATTCTTTTTGTTCTTATTCAAGATATTTTCGTCGCCGCGGTGGTGAAGAGAGCTAAGCCACACATGTATTGTTTTGAAAAAATCAACAACGAAGTTTTAAGAAACATCAACATTGGAACTTTTTATTTTTTATTAAGGAATAGAAATCTATGCAATCTTATATTTACACATATTTCAATTTGTAAATACTATTTTCAATAAAGCCTAAGCGGCTTGTGCTTGAAAATGGGAAACGAGTCGTGTCGAAGTGGGGATTCGAACCGACGATCTCTGGACTCAGAGACCGCGACGCTATCCACTGGGCCACCACCCGTTCAAATATTGTATGGAGAATCGAAAATAAGTAATGTCGACAAAAAAAAACTTTTACCTGTAAAATGCTTTCCTCGGCACGGGGTCCCCCAGTGAGGAATGCATTAAAAATAACAATATGTTATAAAAATTGCAATGTACTAAAATAAATAAATAAAATCGCTTGCCTTTTTTTAAATACTATAAAGAAGGCAGTTTTCTGATTAACAAAGTGTAAAAATATCATTTTTTTAAAATGTTAATTAACCCTTTTCACCACGACGACGACTTTTGATAGTTTAGATAATTTCCAAGTCCTTATGATTTTGATCGGTAAACTGAAAAATGGACTGAGATACAAAAGCTTTCACTCCTCCAATCGACTGAAACCTGTATCTTTATATATGAACTCATTGGAACCTGATCCCGCCATTCAAGTCTGATAACTTATGTAATAGTATTATTATTGGTAGTCATTGTATAATAGTTTTAATTAATAGGTACTAGCCAGACAAATAATATTTAAAATTTTAATTACCTGCCAAATCGACAGAACCAGCGACAAGTAGATGGATAGCTCCACAGCAGTCGGGATGGGGAGATCCAACGGGATTGGGAGGATCTCTGGTACAAAAACGGGGAGCGGTCCCTCTGCAGACACAGGAACAGGCACCTGCGGGCAGCTTGCAATAGTGTTCAGGGAGCAAGGACATGTAACCACTAAACTAGTCTAATATCTTCATCTTCATGACGATGAAAGATTTTTCGATGACGTATACAGAGACAACTCAAATTAAATTATAGCTAATACTACATATTATTATGATATCTTGTACTTTGGTTGTGATTGAATTAAAAATGACTTCAGATATTATTGATATCTCAACAGAGACAGAGAAACTCTGGAAACGAATATGGTTTATCTAGGCGTTTACAGGGCTAATGACCTGTCATTGGCTGGGTTAAGTGGCCACTTGATGTACTACAACATTCCCCATCAATAATATGTGATATCAGCCCAGCATGGGTATAATCCAGTTATTGTTGTACAAGTATTTGTATACGTTCAAAATGTGATTGTTAAAAATGACTTATTTACTGCCTTTTATAAATTATGTGAGCACGCTATATTATCAACATTTTGAATGTGTACCAAATGCTTAGCAATTTTCTCAACAGATGTCACCAGATAGAAAAATCTCATTGATGTGAAAAGACGTGTGATAATTCATACTAATAGATGTTTCGAAATTTGTCATGGGCGGAATGGAGAATGTTGTAATTTATTTGTTTATTTATTTATAGGAAAACCAACAGTCAAATAATCATGATAATAAACAATCTGATAAAACAGAGTAGACCAATTAGAGGTTTTCACAGGTAGTAGCAAAATAGGTAAAAAAGAAAGAAAAATATTATCATTGTAAGATTAGATTAGATTAGATTAGATTTGGCGGCCTCCGTAGCGTAATGGCTAAGACGCTGGACTAACGATACGGAGGTTCCGGGTTCGATTCCCGGTGAGAACACAAAAATCAAAAGTGATTTTTCTCAAGCCTGGTTTGTGTAATGTGTTCCCCCTCTGTAATTGGGCCTCCAGTGGCCTGTTGAGGTGGTTTAAAAAAAAATATATATAAATATATTACTACAAATAAATTTATATGTACGTAAAAGTGAGTTAAAGTTAGAAAAGAAATAAAAAAATTATGCTAACTCAACAAAATGTGATCAACAAAGTGTGATTTCACTCGGAAAGCAAATGCCGCACATCACCATGGTTATTCTCAAATAAATCTATATTCTATGTATTAGATATTTTATTAAAGTTATTGGAGGCTCGCCATATATACAGTTTTTTTCAATAGTTAGTAACACACTTAACCCAGCCAATGACATGTTATAAGCCCTGTAAACGCCTAGGTAATCCACATACGTTTCCAGAGTTTCTCTGTCTCTGTTAGGATATCAATAATATTTGACATTATTTTATGTTAAAACACTAAAATATTCTTTCTTATCAGTGTCCTTTTGTTTTTTTTGTATTTTGTATTTTGCTATCATAGGATGGATTATTAACCTTAAACCCCCATCTGTGTTCCACCGGAACTCCCTGGTGTGAGAACGGTACCCCTAGGTGTCTCGTGAACGTGGACTGTATCTCATGCCCGAACACGTTGACCGGCCCAGCTCCAGCGATGGTGCCCAGCGCCGAGGACACCAGGGAGGAAGGGGCAGTCTGGTAGGCTCCCTGGCCGAGCACGGAGTTTTCCAGGAGCCGCCGAACCTACTGAGGAAGGCGTTCCTTTTGAGGAAGTGCTTCTCTCTGTGGTCTATGGCGGCAGCGAAAAGGAACAGCGACAGGAATACCTGAAATAAATAAACGTATTAAAATGGAATGATGGTTAGAAAGTTGAATGTTTATTCATCATCATCACGTCATCGAAAGGGTCGAAAGCTTCAAATACCTGGGAGCGTTCATGACAGAAAACGGCAGAGTTCAGAAAGAACTTGGAGTAGCGGGCGCCGCATTTAACAGTATGACAGCTGTCTGGAGATCGGATGTTTACTCGGTTAAAACAAAATGCCACCCTTATGACGCCTGCATCGCACCTGTTCTCCTCTATGGCTGCGAATCATGGCACCTAACCAGGGCCCAAAATAGCAGAGTTGTGAGAATAGGTGTCTTAGAAGAATATTAGGTGTGCGGTGGTTTGACTTTGTAAGGAATACAGAAGTGAGGCAACGGACACAGCAACCCTTGGTATAAATTTATTCATTGACAGACAGTAATGAAGCGCTATTTATAAATATAATATGTATTAAATATATATTTTTAAGTAGAAGGAAGGCAAGATCATTTGGAGGGCGGGAAAATGTTTTTTTCCTATATTTTTCTGAGATGGGGGGTAGGCAGTACCTAACCCCGCTTCGAAGATGTTTGTTTGTTTGTACATTTTTATTTAGCTATAAAAAAAAATTCTAACCGCTAATTTAATACTTTTTTTTTAGTTGATGATGCTAATTAACATAGTAAAATAAATTAAACCACGTGAAATATACCTAACTAAATAAAATAGACATTAGCAAATATATAACATATAAATAAATATATTCGTACACAAAGAAAATAAGATAACCAAGATAAACATTGTAAAAATAGGGGAACGCTTGATGAAATATGTATATAGTTTAGTATAAGCTCTCCACTCTCGTAAAGTTGTCTGAAGTTTACCGAAGTTAACTTTTTATCTTATGCATAATACGTTTTATTCTATTGCTTATGTTTAATTTAATGCTTATATTCATTATTATATTATTATAATAAAAATAAAAGGTGGCAAGACATCAAGAGACAGTTTTTTAGAGAAAGAAAGGGGTTTTTAATTGTAAAAATGATTGCACTTTGTTTACAACCAAGTAGGTACTTTTTTTGTGTTCGTCTACCGGTTTTGTCTCTTTTCTCAAGTTCAGCACTCCATAGATATAATGTATTATAGAATTTAAAAAATGTCATCTTAATTACGGAAAACTACAAATGAAATGCTACAAACATTTTAAAATATCAATGGTAGGTACAAGTACCTTTTACATGCAGTTTTTTTACATTAAAATGTAATTATTCAATAATATACACCGCGTAACAAAACTCGATGTACAAGCTGTGAATCTACGTTATATTTGGAGTCGATTTTTAGATTTAATTTTTTTTATTTGAGCTATGGCTTTCGAAAAAATTTAGTAAGAAGTTTCACGAGAAATTTGTATAAATTGCTATCAAATACCAATTATTTAGTCAAATAAATACTTACCGTAAAGAAAACAAGAGCAAAAACCGAATTTTAATAAGAATTTCGACAATTTTACTTAATCTACGTACTTAAGAAAGCTTTTACGAGAAAGAAAGAAAATTGTTTTTTAAAGCTCAGATTCAAAAGTCATATTACAATTCGACTCCTAATTTGGTGTAAATTAACCAGTTTTTGGGTTGTACTACGAGTTTTGATACACCTTCTATAATCCTGAGATCTAGAATTGTTATTACATAGTACAAAAATGGTTTTTTGTCCTTTAATTATCAGACGTCTGTACTTACAATTGACTTCATAATATCTGTATGTATTTGGTTTCCTATTGAATAACTCCACCTCACAACACAACACGCACAGTGTGGACAGAAAGTAATGCGACAAGTGATAACTTCCGCAATACAACTAGTATTTATAGCCGATTTGATAATAATACTAGTTTTAATAACTTCTGACCCCCCCATTTACCCTACTCGACTAATAACTGTTGTAGGGTGAATATCATTTAAAATAATCCCTAAAAACTGATCATCTTGTAAAAAAATTTATTTTTTTTTTTTAAAAAAGAAATCTATGCAATCTTATGATATTTGCACATATTTCAATTTGTATAAATCGCGGGTTCGATTCCAAACGGGGTCAATATTTTATTTATTTTATTGTTTTAACGTTTCTAATGTTTGTATAATTAAAAAAGCTATTTAAAAAGTTATAATTTATGTTTACAATAGGAATATAAAATATTTAATATAAAGTGATATTTAATGCAAATTCCCAAACCACTATGAAGCGTAAGACTGATCATTCTACCTTTATGTAATAAAATAATAAAAATACACTGCACTAGTCTAACTTCTGTATATGCAGAACCATATGAACCACTCCACTAGATTCGGTTAAGAAAATAAATTAATGGTAAATGAAAATAGACCCATATTAAAAATACGTTTGTATATATCGACGGTGGAAAAGAAAAAGTGACTAAGGGACATAATATGTGCAAAGGAAAATGATACCAAGTAACATAATTATATAATGTCGCTAGGTATTATTTGTCATGCAAGAGGAACGGTTCCCACTTGATTGTGATTTCCACATAAGAATATTTCAAATTTATATGATACCTTGAACTGGTGTTGAAGTATGCTTCATCAGACTGATCATCTTGCCTTCATGTAACAAACTATCAAGACTCACTGCAATTGATATACCAGTACAGTGCCCTATGCACCATTGGGTGCGGATAAGGGAGAGTAGTAGTTATGTATAATAGTAGTTAATACTACTGTAGTACTAATGTAGTAGTATCTACCTACTATGATACAAATTATGTGATCATGGTCACCCTGAAATTAATTACAGGACACGAACTTTACTTAAAAATGAATGCATTATAAAATTGAAATGAATTGTTAGAGAGATGACAAGTAACAAGAATAATGTTGAATTCGGGCAAATTTCAGACTGCAAAAATTTAAAAAATCGGTTGTTCAAGGTCGTTTATTTACACCCCATAGGCACTCACTCCATTGAGAATGTTATAAGTATAATTATAATTATTATTTCATGGAAAGCTAAATTCCACATTCCAAAGCTCCATCCCCAACTCCTTCAAGAGTGTTCAACCAATGCATTCTGCCCGTCCTTACTTATGGCGCGGAAACAATGACTCTGACCAAGTTGCAAGTTGCACAGGGAGCATAGAGAGAATTATGCTTGGAATAACATTAAGAGACCGAAAAAGTGGACCTCAACGGGCTGAAATGATGATGATGCATTCACAGTAAACAGTAATACCTATATTTTATATTCTCTTCTTGTAAATCTAAAGCGTACTTTACATAATATGGAACAAAAAACTGTACAGTTTCTTGTCCAATTGCAAACTGTCCCGTGTAACTGGCTGGCATATTGAATGGACGCGGTCCGATGTTTGGCTGACCTGTTAATGTTTTTTCAGATTTTCATATATTGTTTGCCTTAAAAAACGTAAAAAAATAACATGCTTATCATCATCATCTATATCCTCATACTATATCCACCCTCTATGTGGAGCATATGGATTCCACAAACTGCCTACAATCCAAGCGATCGGCCGCCAGTTCCCGCGCACCTCCAAGGTCAGATCCACGTCCCGCAGCTCTGACGCAAACTGGCGACGGACAACAGCGGATACAAACATAGGATAATAACTTACAACCGCGCTTAAACATTATACATAGGTATGCAGCGTGCCTTTTGACAGACTGTACAGTTTTCTGAACAAGGAATTGTACGTAAAGTGCGCTTCACTCAGTTGCACTTAAACGTTGGTGCAGTCAAACTTGTTTATTAACCTGCAAAAAAGCAGATTTAACTATTTAACCTGCTAGTTGCATTATGCCTATAATTTTATTGTATGTATATTGTAATTCCTGTACCTTTTCTGTTCCGTCTATCGTATTGGACATTTCATTTGATCTAGTCTAGTGTAATTAAAGTTAGGTAAGCATATTCCTGACGCCATTTTATGATACTAAGAAAAATTATACGAGTACTTATAATTCCTTTTTTGTTTTCGTAATCATCTCAGAAAAGGATTACGCTAAGAATGAATAAACGGAAAATTATTAATAAATATTATTAGTCTCTGGATTAAGGAATTATTCGTACTCGAATGATTCGTTGTATGACTAACTTAATTATTTATATTTCTGGAGGTTAATGCTAGAAGTGCCTATGTCAAAAAAGTGCATTGTTCAAGAGAGGGAATTGATTGTTTCTTATAAACAATAGGACTAATTACTTTTAACATAATATATACATTATGATTCTTTAAATTCCTCACATTACAGTGGCTGACATATAGCATTAAAAGAATCGTAATTTATGAGTAGTTTCTGATACCTAACTCATTTTGACCAAAATCTGACATAGCCTTTTTCTAGCATTAACCCCCAGATTTATAATATCAAGGAGTTTTCTGGAAGACGGTGGAAGGGAACAGCGCAGGATCGGGAGGAATGGAGACGGCAGGGGAGGTATATATCCAGCAGTGGACCTTCATGGGCTGATATGATGATTATGATAAATCGTTAAGAAAAAAATATTTTAATTTATTAACATGTATTTTTACCAAAAAACTGCTGTCCCTTACGTCGAATGAATTATTACAAATTAGGTATGTACAATGTACACATATAATTTTTACATCTGTATTTTTTTTTATAAAACGTCACAATGTTTTATGAATAGTAGGCACAATAAATACCTTTCTTTAATTACTGTTCTAAAATTTTATCAACTTTTTAAGGTTTCGACATCGTTACTTTTAATATGTAACATTGTAAAGTTCACAAAATAAACCTTGTTTAGCAATGGTCCTAACTTACAGCTCAAACTTCATAGGGCTCCCCTGCCCAAAACAAAATAATAAATTTCAAGAAATGATAGTCTGTGAAATAGACACCAGAAGCTAATAATTATTACATTTATAGTGAGTCTATAATTCATTTCAAAAAAATTTAAAAAAATGATAGTCTGTGAAATAGACTTTGAAATAGCTTGCCTAGTTAACTTAACATGTCTCTGACTGTTATATTAATTTTCACGCAGTTGCTTTGTACTCATAACCAATAATTTTCTCAAAGCTCCAACTTGTTTAATCTTTAGAATTTTCGACCTCTGTAGGATTCACGTAATACTCCAGAGATACTCATCTCTGAGTATTACGTGAATCCTACACTAATGTGAGTCATAATATTATTACTAGAGTAATACTCATTACTAGAGTAGAGTAATACTACGTAATACTTGGCGGAAGAAACATGCGTAGTTATATTTTTATGAATTTAAGACAAATATTCTTTGGTTTTAATCATTATGATTCGCACGGTCAAAAGTGTTCTAAAAATTTGAATCTGGGAGAGTAACACCAGATTTGTTCGTGAAAAAATATAACATAAAATATACCTACCCTGAAACTACATAAACTTCAGTTATTTTCAAAACCAACGGTATTTTACTAACTAATTAACTAACTAACCATCACGCCATTTCTCCGTAGGGGTAGGCAGAGAGGATAGAACGCCATACCACTCTGTCCTGACATACTTCCTTTGCTTCCTCTACATTCATACATCTTCTCATGCATACCCCGATTGTTCCGACTTTTCACATGCCCACTTTCAAGTACTTGGTCATGCCCTGTCTTTCTTGGCCTTCCTCGGCTTCTACATCCAGGCACACTTGCATTTAAACTTCTTTTAGCCGTTTTTTCATCACTAATTTGCTCCACATGACCAAACCATCGTAAAAGCCCTTTCTTAATTTTGTCGATAATGCTTATCTCAGCCTTGCACTCTGCTCTAATTTCGACATTTGTACACGTACCATACATAGTCTTACCACACATTCGCCTAAGAGATAGCATTTCAACAGCATTCAGTCTACTTTCATCCTTCTTTTTCCAACACCACGCTTTACTACCGTACATAAGGGTTGGTACCAGAACTCCGTGTACTGCCAATTTTGCTTCTTTCGATAAGTTCTTATTTGCCACTATCGATTTCAAGGCACCATTAACTCTGTTTCCGGCACTAACCCTTCTCTCAATGTCCTTATCCACATTTCTGTCTCTTGTAAACATACTTCCCAAATACACAAATTCTTCAACCTGTTTCAATCTGTCTCCATTTACTATAATATTACATACGGTCATATTCACATTTCTTTCAAAAACCATCACATTTGAATTTTCCACATTCATTAACAAATGATTTGTTTATGAATACTCTGAAATTACATAAACTTATTCAATTATTTTCAAAACCAACGGTATTTAATTCTTTGAATTAATTAATTCATCAACGGTTGTGAATTTAAGTAATCTTTAATTCTCGAAAAAAAAAATTGACCATATGTTTTTTCCTTCAAACCTTCATATTATGTAAGAGATGATACTGTGAAGACGACTTTCGTCTGAGAATTAATAATGTAATAACAGGGGTGATAATGATCTCTTCATATAATATTTTGTACTTACTCTAACTAAAGACCGTATATCACTCAAAGATAAGCTCTTTGAATTACATGAAAATGAATAAATATATGTAATAAATTATTATACTTACTACTTGCGCTCCTAGTTTTTCCTTATACTCGTACCAGTATATTATCTTTATTAGACTAATACTGTTACTTTTAACCGATAATAATTTACAGAATACATTACCATATTTATTTTTCGCATCGATAGTAATTTGTAATACTTTAATAATTTCATTTGTACTTATTTTTAACTCACCCAGTCTTACAGCTTTGGAAGTTGGAAGTAACTTTACGAAAAGAATTAAAGAAAATTTCATACCTAAAATACTTGGGAACCATAGAATTACAATCCATTTGTATTACGTAATTAAAATTAAACTATAAGAAAATTAGTTTATAAAGTTTATTAAAGAAAAATAAATTGGTAGCATTTTATTGACCAATTATATCAACATTATTGGTGTTTTAAAATAATTTTTTCATTATGATATGGTTTTTGTATATTTTCGACATTTGGAGAAAACGTCAGTATATTAAGGTAAGTAGTTTGTCCCGTTGGATGTTGCGTTTTCAAGAACGCAGTTGGTGAGGGAGGCAAACTTGTTATATGTTGTGGTTGAATTTTGTCCTTCGCTGACAACAATTTGGAGTAGTAACTAATTACTACAAGAACGAAGTACAATTTCAATCCTGAAAATGCAAAAAAAAAATAATATTATGTACTCTGCATCTCTGTGAGTGCAAGGCATTATCTACAAAATTAAGAAAGGGCTTTTACGATGGTTTGGTCGTGTGGAGCGAATGAGTGATGAAAGAACGGGTAAAAGAAGTTTAAATGCATGTTTGCCTGGATGTAGAAGCCGCTGAAGGCCGAGAAAGACATGGCATGACCAAGTAATACAAGTACTTGAAAGTGCGAATGTGAAAAGTCGGAATAATCGGCGTATGTGCATGAGAAGATGTATGAATGTAGAGGAAGTAAAGGAAGTCTGTCAGGACAGAGTGGTATGGCGTTCTATCCTCTCTGCCTACCCCTACGGTGAAATGGCGTGATGGTTAGTTAGTTATATACTGTTGGGTTGTGGTCTAGTGGTAGATTCGAGGACTCCTAGAATCTCTAGATTCGAATCCCACTTCGGCACCTGTTTCCTGCTTTCTGGCACAGTTATTTCCGACTGTTAGAAAGCAGCCCAAAATCGAAATATTTGAGTGTATCGTAAGAACTGAAACGTTTCTTTTAAAAATTTAAACTAATCAATAACCAGTACACAAGAGTTAACATTTTAATAATATATATTATATTATGTCAATCGTATACATGACTCTTTGGAGAAGTTTAAGGCGTACGCCTGTATGTCCGTACAGACATAAGTTATTAACAAAATCGATACGTTATACGATTTTTGGAGTGTTGCAAATGACCATTTAAGAATTTGAATCTGATTAAATTTGTATTAAATCAATGTACGTTCCTTTGATATTGAAATCAAGGATTTTCGAAACTCTTTTTTTTAATTTCTCTTCATAAACAGAAGCCTGTTTGAACAGTTTCATAACTGCAGCCTGTATAGGGTGTCCCAAAAACCTAGTTTTATTATTATTTAAAGCTCTACCATCAGCTACAGTATTGTCCAAGATTTTTGGACACGTTGTATAAATATTGTAAAGTTCTGTTCGATTTTTTTTTCACAGCCAGTACTTGAGCGCCTTTACTAGGCAATATGCGTAACACAATTGCGGGTATTATAGAGGTAGGTCTTCTTTTACTTCTCACTAATCATGCTCGATTTAGCTACGAAGCTATTTAAATATTGTAATATTTTTCTTTACAGAAATACATGTTTTTGAAATGTCAGCAAAAGTTTAATATTTTTTTACATTTCAAAGTAAAAATTAATCACACCTAAGTAAATTGACGGCATGAAACATAAATCCATAAGAAGTGCCTGATAAATGTAAAATAGAAAAAAATATATTACCAAAGAAAAATAGTGAGAACATAATTCCAAGAACGCCAAATCCGATTTCGTTGGCATTGAAATGTAAAATACCAAATATAAACGGTGACAGAGTGTAGATAAACATACTCAATATTGAAACAATTATCCAGGTTAATAATAGGGGAGAATAATCCTGAAAATTAAAAGGTTTCACGTTACATCGTACTTGTATTTTTATTGAACTTTTAGTTTAAACTATTACATAATTAATATTGAAGTATATATTTCGTTTTATATCCTTACAGAGATGAGGTAGATTTTTTTCAAATTCAGGAAGCGTTTACAGGGCTTATGGCCTGTCATTGGCAGTGTTAAGTGGCCACTTTATGTACTACAACATTCCCCGTTCCGCTTATTAGCGAATATCCACACCAGGTAACATTTTTTATTTTGTATATATGTTACGAATCGAAAACCATTCACCACCGCGTAACTAGCTCCATCTATACATTGATATTGAAGTTAAGAGTCTTAATTACAAATATGAAGTAATTTTCTAATAAATACCTAACTTCAATATCAATGCATAGATGGAGTTTTAAAACCATCCACGCGGTGGTGAATGGTTTTCGATTCGTAACAAATATACAAAATCAAAAATGTTACCTGGTGTGGATATTCGCTAATAAGCGGAATGGGGAATGTTGTAGTACATAAAGTGGACACTTAACCCAGCCAATGACAGGTCATAAGCCCTGTAAACGCTCGAATATCCTTATTCCTGAATTTGAAAAAAATCTACCTCATCTCTGTAGGGATATAAAATGAAATATATCCCTACTCCCGTCTTGGGATAAACCCAGATTTGTGTTCAAGTATTTGAACACACCCAAAATGTTGTATAATATTGAAGTAATTTAAATTAAACTGTGCATTAACAGTCTTTTCCACAAATTTATTCTAATACACCTATCCGTAGAGTCATCAATTAAATAAATTTAATTACTCGACATATTAAGGCATGTGCCTTTGTAACATAATATTATCTAGAGCATGTAAAATACAAGTAAATGGCTCAAAAAACTAATACATTTTACGTACATTAATAAAAATAGTATGTCGGTAATGTATATATTCAATCTGATTTATTTATTTACATGTGATTTTCATATTTAATATTTCACATTTTCATATAATATATTTCACCTTGGGCTGGTACTGAAGCGTAAGCCTGACCATCTTACCGCACTTCAGTGCCCTATGCACCATTGGGTGCGGATAAGGGAAATTTGATTTTTAATAAATAGTAGATTTTTTAAGCAAAATCAGTTCCCTTAAAAACTTTGTATTGGCTTAATAAACATGTTCTTACCTTAACGGTTCCAATGATCAGTATAATGTCCATTATTATAATTAGAGCACTGAATGATGCGATTGAAATAAAAACGCCCAAATAAGGGTTGCTTTTATTCACCACTGTTTCGCCATTGAAATACGTATTAGTCGCTGAACAGAAAATAGTTGATGTTATAAACACCATGGATGTCATTAACTGAAATCACAAAATAGTTCAAATTAGAAATCCTAGAAAAACCAGATATTCTAGAAATAAGCTTAAAAAATAACATTTCTTATAAGGAGCTTACTGACATTGATTATAAAGTCTAAACAAATCACTACATTTTGAGTGGATCTTGATTTTTTTCCCTATGACGGGAATAGATTTTTTTTTTCATATCTTTACAGAAACGAAGAATCTTTTTTCAAACTCGGGAAATTGGATATTCAAGCGTTTACAGAGCTTACGACCTGCCATTACAATATTCCCCATTCTGCTTATTGGCGAATATCCACACCAGCTAACATTTTTATTTTCTTTTTATTGCTACGTGTTCGAATACCATCCACGTTCATGTTGGATACGCCATATGTTGACGGTGAAGTTAAGTATTTTTAACGAATTACATTATTTTTGCAACTAAGATTCAGAATTATATTAATTACTAATAATCGCCGTCTCTACAATTTATATTTTCAAGCAGCTTTTTTATATTACAACATTTTGACAAGTATGTTCAAGTACTTGCACACAAATCTGGATTTAAAAATCAGATTCGTAATAATTGAAATAAAAATGTACATACAATATTGCTACATATTATCTTATTATAATTTGATGTCCTAAGTTTAGATCGGGTGCCATTTACATAGCATTTCTATAAAGATAATAATAAGTATATCTAAGTAAACTTTAGAAGAGTTAGTAACTTTTATCGTCAACAACTGTTTTATGTGATAACTATGGGTACCTATTACTGTATTGAAACTCTAAATAATTCATCAAATTAACTAGTCAATTTACTGTATGAAATAAGATGAATATTCTAAATATATCAAATAAATTCATATTCATATATCCACTTTTAATTAATTTATCAAATATATTTTTTAATTTACCAAATCGAAGATTCCTATAATCAATGCTCCCTTTTTTACTGTGCATCCGCAACAAAACTGTTGTAAAAGGCGCATATTTTTTGCTCCCTGAAATTGTTGATTTAGTATTGATCAAAATAAATATTTTTATATAACAAAACATCAATATGGGTACATACCTAAAATAACAGCATAAGAAAAAAATATGAAAAATAGCCTACCTATTTAAAGGTTTTGGTGAAGTAAATACTATAATACTGTTCTTCTCATCTTGTACAATAAGTGAATATCTATTTATAATAAAATCACATCCAACGATAGGTATTATCTAAAATATCACGAATATAAATAACACAATCCTTTTTATCTCAATTGAGTTGTTAATCTTATCATTTATAAGACACCACTATTCCTAACGTCATTATCCGCTATATGTACATACGGTGGCTTCAAATGCTGAAACTGCCAATGAGTAACATGCATGATTTATCTACTTATTTTTTTATTTATTTCTTTCTCTATTACCTTATCTTCATTTCTTTGTTCCATTCTTAAAATCATGATAATCTTTGTTAGAAAAAAACGCTTTTTTATTTTGTATATTTTTTATGTTTTTTATATATTTTTTTATATGAACCATAGAGGCTCGCACCCACCACCTCAAGGTTTGGACTAAAAACGTTGTTATAATAATTAGTATTATTATGAATGTGAATAAAATACAACACAATAAATTTATTCAGTGCTGCAGGTCCGCCTCGTAGCATCGTGGTAGCGCATTTGGCTACCGTGTATAAGGTCGCGGGTTCGATTCCTGTAGGGGTTCAACATGAAATATTTATCTACATGTGAAATTCATAATACCAATTCCGGTGTACCAATGCAGTGCCCTATGCAATAATAGGTGCGGATAAGGGAAAGTAGTAGTAGTAGGTAAATTATTAAAATTTAGGATGGGGTGCAACATAATTTATTATGATACTAATTTTTTTTACTTCTTTATTATATTTGTTGGTTGGAAGAAATTGCCAACTAGGCAATACACCCGCCAATGTACACCTGTATGTACAAAAAGCCAAATAAATAAAAAATATTCTATAAATGAATTCAATGTTTTTTTTATGCTGTATTTATTTTTTTATCTAAATATTGTTTTTTTTACGTAAAATCTCCTGAAGCTGTTGGCTGTGTAGATAAAATATTACTTAAAATCGTCATGCCTCGTTGAGGTGGATAATATAAAAGCGCATTGAACAATCTTTGGTCGACATTTAATTAGTGACTAATCGAGAAACAATGCGTTTTCCCCATGTCTGATTTTATCTTATCTTATAGTGTTTACAAACAAAATATGTATTAGATAAACTTAAATAACATTATCTTTTGAACAATTTAAAAATTTAAGTTGAAAACCCCAAAAACCCCCAAAAAATAAAAAAAAGTTGAAAAAGAATTTTTAAAATTTTCCCTAG